>JAAEAF010003073.1:0-125432 GCA_011037195.1 Triatoma infestans | reverse complement strand
TTCTGTTCATAGAGCGGATGCTATATTAATAAGCAATTTACCAGAAACTGAAAATGAAAATTTGCAACTAGTTATTAGTAAATTCAGTCAAGCTATTGGTTTTGAAATTAATCCAAAAAAAAGTATATAATTTATTTCTTTTTTTGCTGAGAGTAATTTCTACCAAGTTGGTTAACGTATAAATGTTGACGATTGTTGAATAATGTTTCCGAAAACCCGCCTGATATTCTCTAACGATGAAAATAATAAATACATATTTTATTATTGAGGCACTTTAAACTAAGTGTGCGACAAAAAAAGGGAAGTGTTCATTATGGAACTTGAAAGTGTTTGATAATAAAGTTGAATAGCGATAAACTGTTTCACCTACTACTTCCTGATTCCTGAACAACAATATTTCTCAAGAGTCACGTAAGTGTTGCAACTCTTGTACTGTCTTTTAAGTGCACCCTCAGTTAAAGGTATCTTTTATTTATTTTAAATAATTTCTTATATTTTTCTGGAAAAAAAACAAAACACAAAACTTCCTTAGAATCTAAAACGATTCTGGAATTTCATAGTTTAACCAATTCGATGTTTGTCATCAAAGATTTAGAGGTAACATCTACCAAATACGAATGGATTATTTTTAATTTCCGTCTTACTTTTACTAACAAGTATTGCGAACGTGCCAAATTTGTGAAATTGAAATCCCACCGGAAATAAATATTTTGAGATCCACGAGTGCGAAAAAAAGATTTTAGCGAATGGTCTTATGTGCGCGTGTGTATGTAAATATCTCAGGGTTCTCAAACTTGGTATTCTGTTCAAGTATTTACCACCCCATCTGGCATGAATATTTTTCTTTCAGCTTTTGTGAAATTTTTTTCAAAAAAAGACTTCAACAATTCTCTTTAGACTTCTTATACTATCTAAATATATAAATATCAATCACTTTTATTGAAAATAATACCAATTTCTCTTTCAATTTAAGAGAGAGGGTATTCAAGAAGAGAGTGCCAACCATTTCGACCATTGAAGCAACCTTCAAAAATTGGATTTTTTTTAAGGTTTTGGGGAATGTAATAATGGCATCCAGCAGAATGGCATCCAGCAGAGAGAGCCTCTCTTCTCTCTGCTGCATGCCATTCTGCTGTGAAAAATTTCTTCAGGAGAGGGGATGATGTAATGCCATCCAGTAGAATGGCATCCAGCAGAGAGAAGAGGGCTCTCTTGGTTAATAACAGAGAACCTACTCCTGACTTAGGCAAGCTAGAGTGGGAGAACCTGTGTATATAAGCCAAGTGAGAATCTACCTAGAGGATATCTATCAGATTCAACCATACCTCGCATCGTGTCATATCTCTACTCCCACCTTTTATTCTATCAAAGTCATTATAAAGTCCAATGCAGTTTGTGTAAACTTATAGCTACATTATAACATTGTCTTCATATCTCGTTTATTCAATCAAACCCAATTTCTTTCCTCAACAACTCCATTATAGGGAATAATAAAGTAAAGCATTCCTCTAAAGTTCTACTTCAATTCAATATATGGTTTTAGCATTTACATAATATTAATGTACATGTAATAGGATCCGAAGAGAGGGATCTAAAGCAGAGAGAGAGAGAGAGAGAGAGAGAGAGAGAGAGACACACACACACACACACAAATTGAGAGTCTTACTCGCTACTTAGGCCAGACTAGAGTGGGAGACTCTGTTTATATACAGCAGCGCTACCCCTACAGAGGACAATCTTTAGAACAGTTTTTACAGCAGTTACAGCGCATCAGCAACCAACTACAACCTTTCTCTTCACTTACTCTAAATATCTCGCTACCAATTTCTATAGTTATGTAAAATCCTGTCAGTGTATGTTACTTTTACATTATACAGTGTTCAGTATTATTTCCAGTTTATTTATCTCTCAAACCCAATTCTCTCGTTCTCATAAGTATTACATTCATTAGAAGCGTTGCTATAATTGAATAAAATCAGTTAACAGGAAGTGAAACTTTAAGGAATAAAATTCTGTAGGTACCTTCTTGACATTTTCCAAAAACAAAAACAAAAAAATCTGGTGTGAAACACTCACACAACTTTCTCTTACTTCAGTTCTCAAAATTATAATTGACAAATTTTATAGTTTGTGTACCAAATTTAATGAAATATGTCCGAAAAATGAAAAAAAAAAAAAAACTGTCCAGTAAAAGCGCACTTCCGGTTTACAATTTTTTCTTGAAACTCGGAATTTTTGGCCATCTATTTATTTCTAATTAATTTTGTTTGGATGATAGAATTGTATAATTAACTATGATGGCACTTTAGAGATAAACATAACCCCACCCCTCCTTCAAAAGTGCCCTAAAAAGAAGTTTTCCCAGAGAAATGTTTTTAAATAAAAGTTGTAGATCTTTGTATGTTTAGTTTATATAAAAAGTTTCAAGAAAATCGTCAGAACAATTTTTGAAAAAATCGCGAAAAAGTGAAAAAAAAAAAAATGATTTAGAAGAGTGGTAATGTAAACGCACTTCCAGTTATCCGATTTTTTTTTAAAAACTCGGTACTCCAACAACATATTCAATTCTAATTAACATTATTTAGATGATAGAATTGTTTAATAAACTGAAATAGCACACTAGATGAAAACCTAACCCCACCCATCGCACATAACTGCCCTTAAATGAATTTTACCCTAAGAAACATTTCAAATAAAAGTTCTATGTGTAGTTGACAAAGTTGGAAGAAAATCGACGGAGCCATTTTTGAGAAAAACGCAAAAAAATAAAAACAATTAAAGTTGTACTTCCGGTTGAGGAATTTTGACAGATGATCCACTGTCAGATGCCCATGGTGATACCTAAACGGAATATCAAGTTTCAACTTTCTACGGTTTTTCGTTTCACACACATACACAGACCATTTGCAAAAATCCACTTTTTCACCTCAAAACGGATATTTCCGGTAAGAACACAATATCGAAAATTTGATACGATTACAATACTTCCTCTTACTAGAGGAGTAAGAGAATGTAAACATGAAATAAAATAAATCTATAGAAATGTTGGCAAGAATTCATCTTGTTTTTTTTTCTTCTAGCCTAACCTAAAGAATCTTTAATAATATTAATAGGAATTTCAAGCTGTCCATGGAATTTTTTTTCTCGCAAGTAATTAAAACTTAAAAAAAAAAAAAACCCAAGTTGTAAATTATAATTATAATAGAGACAGGACTATAGCACCAATGCAGAAGAAATAAATGTATAAATTTATCTTACGTTGTCTAAATAATATTGCGGCAGACCACAAAATCGATACCTACATAATCATAGCCTAGAGGACAGTTAAATATTAGAATAACAAATATCTTGAGAAGTAGACCAACTCCTCCATTCCTTCTCAAGAAAGTCGTCATTACTTCAACCGACTGGACTGTGTAAATATCTAATCCCCTTATCTTGAATATTGTCAGATAATTGGCAATATATCAAATATAGTTTGAACAACTGGTAAAAAGAAAACAATTGATTTGATATAATGTTTGGTATGGATTTTTTTTTGCTTCTTATAAATAATTTAGATGTTTATTACCTGACAGATAAAGTAAGAGACCTTTCATTAATTTCGTAGTTTTATAGATTATATCAATATTTCTTAATAAATTTAACTATAATTAAATTTGAATTCAAGAACCGAGGCAGAGATGGTTAAGGTGTTAGTTTAATTGTAAAACTTGAATGTCTCATCATCTGACGATGCACGGCCTCAATCCTTATTATTATTATTCATAGAAGGGGAGGGCAAACCCTACGCTATCCAAAGCCTCCCAGGGCCCATACAGCTACCCCTAAAAAATATCAACCACTGGGACTAAAACAAAAATCCAGGCCGAGGTTTTAACCATCTAAGTTTCACCACAGACCGAACAAATTAGACCAAAACCTTAAAAGGACACAGCCTAAGATCCTCTACCAATATCCTATTCCGGCCGAAGGTCTTAAACCTAATCTCCTCACAACCCAAACAATCCGTCATTGGATGCATGGGTGTTTCCTCCTCCGTCTCACAAACTCTACAAAAAGGAGTCAGACATGAGTCCCATTGCATACAGATGTCTCTCTAGTGGAAGGACGAAATGAAAAATAATAGTTTTTAAAAATAATTTAGAATATTTTATAATTATCTCAAATTAAGAAAAAGATTGACATTCCATTGCAAAAGGGCTAGGCCAGGTATACAAGTCCAGTTACTGTACGGTACAAGAACAATTATGGCATTGTACTACCCCCTTCTCCTAACAGGGGAGGAACTGAAGAACAAAGAGAAACATTCTTCCAAAAACAGACGAGTGCTTGAAATCAAGGTGAAAGCATCAGACCAGTATCCTATACCAGTATCAAGTTATAAGTTAAAACATAAGAGTTTGGCATTTAATCTAGATTAATTAATTGATTTATACTTAATCGCTGTGATATTATAAAGCTATTTAAATTCAGTTAGAAAATGTATTTATTTTATAATCAGTGTGCTTTCTTGATTATATTCTTATATTCTATCTCAAACAAACACAAGCCCTTTTCGCTAAAACGCTCACGCCACAAGCTACCTACACACATCCACACCATAACATTACATCTCCTTAAACCACAATACCCAGTGAAGAATCCAACCAGATGCCTGAGGGAGGTCCGTGAAAGACATTGGACCCCGCTACTCAAAGCTCCGTCCGTACCCCCAATGAGCATTTTAGACTGCCGACAACCCACTGCACTCATCCATGAGGTCATCTACTCACAGAGGTCATCCACGTCTGAAAGCCCGGCAAACATGTGCCAGAAGACACACCAACAGCAGGCTCTGAACCAATGAAAGGGAGAGAGGCACCTAATTTGGCAAACCTATCCACCTCCTCATTCCCAAAGATTCCCATATGACCTGGAACCCAGATCAGAAGCACATCCTTTAATGAAGAAAGATCTTCCAGTCTTTTAGAACATTCCAACACCAATCTGGAAGTGAAGACACATGAATTAAGCGCCATCAACGCAGCCTGGCTGTCCGAGCAGATACAAACACCTTTTAAATTAGTGTTACGCACCCTCTCATCCAAAATACAGCAAAGAATTGCCGTCTCAAAATAGACGGCAGCCCCAGACCTACCGGCCTCAATCCTTACGAATTAGCTATATAGATTTCGCAATAGAAAACAAGGATATTCCGGATGCTAAACAGATATACGTATGTGCTAATAATAAAAAATCTGGAGTGAAAAGTCATACCATTTTCACTTATTGCAATTCCCATAGTTTGAATTAACCAATTTGCATGAAACGTCGAATTTACAATATATATTTAATTGTTTTTAAAATAATATAATCGCCAGAACTTACACTTATAAACGATTGGCACTATAGAAGGTAGCATAAAGCCTTAGTTTCTTCAGAACACATTAAAATAATTTGCTTAGAAAATATGGTTTTTAAACATAAGTGATAAATCTTCAAATAATTAATTGCAAAGCCTAGTTTAAATGAAATCTACAGGTATTTGAGAAACATTTTTCGTCAAATAAATTTATTTTAAACTCGAATTTTTAGCAATCAAATTTCCATTAATGTTATAGAAGTTAAAACCAGTCAAATAAACGGAAGTGGCACTTTACAGAGATGGCTAATGATGTTCTTCCACCAGAACCGCAGATAAATGACAATTTCTGCGAAAAAATATTCAAATAAAATGAATTTTAACGAAAATCATTTGATGTTATTTTCAAGAATTTGGCAAAAAAAAAAACTGAAAAATTCTTTTTCGGTAAAGTAGTACTCTAGTAACGAGGAATTTTTGACAAATAACTTGTTGTCGGATTCCATGGAGATAAAAAAACGGTATGTCCATTTTTTATTCGTTTAAATAGTATTTATAAACCCATTCAACCACTCAAAAAAAATGAGACACATAGTTTTTTCATTAATTAATAACATTTATTGCAACTGTGATGGTTGCAAGGAACATAAAAATATATTAATTTAAAAAAAAAAAAAAAGTATCAAGAATATGTGACAATTCCCTTGCAAAAGGACATTTCAGGAAGAAAAGTACAATTTTACTGGGACAGTTCATCAACCTTGATGCCATTGTACAACTCCATTCTTCTCACAGGGGAGTAACTGAACGAACAATCAGAAGACATTCCTTCAAGCCAAATTTGTTGTAGACACCAAGGAGAACACACCAGGACTGTGCCAGTTTTAAGTTATAACATAGTTTTAGTTTATTCCAACTAAATTCAGTAAATTGATTAATATTGCTATGTTATTGAATAACATTTAAATATCTTTAAAGAATATATTTAATTTAATCTACCAGTGTATTCTTAATTATTCGTATTACTGCTCTCTCAAACATATATACATACAAGCCCTTATACAAAACCGCTCAAGCCACCTCAAACACACAACAACATCAAACACATTTCACAACAATCTATTTTTAATACAATTCGCTAGCTTATATTATTAATTTTTCACACTAACTCTTGATTTGGATTGATGTAGATGTAGATTATTGGGGAGATTATCGCACGCGACCTGAAAGATCTATTGTGCCCCCCGAGCCTTTTCAGCGCACTGTCGGCCTCAAAGCACCGTTGTCTAGCTACAGACAACACTGCTCATCACCGTACAGTGAGTTGTAGAGGCTCCTAGGAAGAGAAAATCTAAGGGCGGCAAGCTGGATTCGAAACCGAGACCTCCGCGTTGCTAGTCCAGCGTGCTACCATTGAGCTAACAATCCCTTCCTTCTCCCTTGGCTTCCGCCAATTATGTAGGAATGAAGACCCTAGTTTATATACTGAGTTTGTCCTGCCAGTAAAGTGTAGAGTGTATGTAGTTCAAGTGTTTATGTACTGTTCTGAAGAAGTGCATGGTGTACTGGAGCTGTGGTAACCCGTGGGGTCGCTACTCCTCAAATTACTGCATGCAACAGATGCCCCGTGCGAGGTAGACAATAATAAAAATTAAAAATGAAAAAAAAAACGAAAAAATAAAAATTTTTTTTTTTACAAAACTTCGATGTTTCGATGAACTGTTTTAAATTTTTTCTCACCTCTTAGAACTAGGTATTGTCTCTTCGGGCAAAACTAAAGGCCCTGGATACGGTGGAGCATCGATGCATTTAGGATTTGAATGTCAGTTGTCGTACTGCATCCCAATCTTATTGTTCAGCCAGTTGGAGCCTGGCCAAGAGCTCTTACATGCGTCTTGAGGATGTCCCATAGATGCTCTATAAGTGACAGGCCAATCGATCACATTTCTACTAATTTCTGGCAAGTAGCAGATGACCACTCTAGCTGTGAGCGGTCAGGCATTATCATGTATTAGCATGTAACTGTACCCGATAATAATAATGTAATGATAATAGATAAATAAATGTAGATAATAATAATAAATGGAGCAAACGGTACGACTGTTTCTAATCTAACTTGAAGAAAAACTCATTTCCTAAATTTGACTGATCGCAATACTACCGTGTTAAGAGAAAGTAAAAAGAAACATCCTATTTTGCAGAAACTAAACGATTTAATGATATTTTATATGTGAATAATTAGTATCGCAAACTTGCTTTCAGAATACAGTCAGACAAAGTTAACATTCTTAAAGGGAATAATGACAATAAGGCAACTGTATCCGATGAACTATATGATATGAAGGATACATAAGATCCTAATTAAGTGTATATATAGATATATAGTGAAGCTCTATCTGATGTTGATAACAAATTCAACTTCTATCTACATTAGAGAGGGTAATAAGTCAACAGTAAAGCAAAATGTGATCCATCATCCTTAATGTATATGATCTCCCCTGCCACTAAACTACTTTCCAACCCCCTAACCATCATCCCACCTCAACTCTAAAAGGGACCGTTACAATAATACTCCACTACATAAGGATATCTAACGATTACTTGATTAATGTTGTGTATTTCTAGGGAAATTGTCCATTTGGAATATATATATAATACAGTACTATTAAGTCACTTTTAAAAGATGAGATGACTCGTTACTTAAAAATATGTTTACTAACTGTCAGAACTGTTTATTGTTAAAGCAAACTTTTTTTTTCTATTTTTTCTATGCAATTTTATTCATAAAGCGGCAATATTTGTTGTGCGGTAAAAAAAAAAATGATTGTATCATCTATCCTATGTTCTGTGATATTTTAGGCATTCGCGGTTATTGTTATCCAAGAGAGTTAGGTCTTGGGTTGAGAGCATATCAGTAGTATGTTATAATATACTGAAGTTTCACCCAGATTGCAATAGACTTCTTCAGGATAGTGTTTTGACTTGATTGTGCTAAATCACACACCCTGAAGAAACCTAATGCGTCCGTTTATCACAGAGTTTTCCAAACTTATTTGGCCGACCGCCTTTCAGATAAAAAATTACTCGGCACCTCCCATAAAATCTAGGTTCTATAGGTGAACAAACAGAAAGCTGAGTGACAAAAATATGAATCTATATTTCTGTTACATCCTAAAATACAAGAAAAGATTTTATTGCAAATAAGACACGCTGAAGCTTAAACTCATAATATTATTTCTTGAAATCGCCATTACACGCGCTCGCATTACAGAAAATTACGGTAATGAAAGATTAAAATAAAAATCACAATAACATTATTATTAATAATAATAATAAAAGGTAATAAAAGTAATAATATTATTATGATTTTGATGGGCACACGAAGGCGCAGGACCTAAGCCAAAATGGTTTTCACCCCCCCCCCCGAGAAAAATCTACTCCTACGAAGATCCCCCACCAATCTGCCTGTCCGATTACAATATCTTAAAATATCCTTAAACTCCAACACCCTCAGCATTCCCTTGAGAATGTTACCCTCCTAAATATCCGAAACTAGGGAAGATTCTTCTCGACCGTTGCTTGTATGAAGGAAAAGGATTGTGAGTTTCGGTCTTTTTTTGAAAAAAATAAAAAAAACTTAAATTCTTGCCAACGTTTCGACAAATATATTTTCAAAGCATAAAAAATAAAATATAAAAACTATTAAATAATCTTTAAAACATATCAAACTTGAAAACTTATGTATCATTTTGTAAATAAAAAGTTGAGAACACCTCAACATTTTATTTACAAAATTATACATAAGTTTTCAAGTTTGATATGTTTTAAAGATTATTTAATAGTTTTTATTTTTTTATTTTTTGTGCCTTGAAAAAGATAATATATTTGTCGAAACGTTGGCAAGAATTTAAGTTTTTTTATTTTTTTCAAAAAAAGACCGAAACTCACAATCCTTTTCCTTCATCCGAAACTAGTATTGGCGAACCGAGGACACTGACCTATGTACTGGTACCGTTGCCCTGATTACTTATTCGTTCCCCAAACGAATGACATAATTCATAACTAATGGATGAATGTAATTCTAATGAGGAGGATAAACAAACCTATCTGCTATTCAGCTTTATCTTTGTCAGCAGCATTCTTTAATCACCTGATTATTTATTTGTAATAGCTTTCTTTTCTAAAGATAGACGAGTTAAGATGTCTCAAAATGTCTTTTTGTATTTTAAAACATTAGATAGGTCGGAAATTGATAGACTGTGATATGATTGTGTTCAAAAAAAAAAAACGAAAAGAATTTTGATTGTGACATTAAAGAATGGTGTTGTCATAACATGGTATTGTGACATTGTATGGTGTTTGTTTGTGATATGCCGTCCGTCATAAAGTAATTTTTCAATTTTTTATTCTGATTATAAAAGGGTTTTTAGTTGGGATCTAAAGAGTACTCTATTCAGTACAGTGATCCGAGCCTTACGAGATGCCCGACTATTTTTTTGTTTTCAAACACACGAATGCGAGCACTCATTTGAGGTGACCGGAGAAAGAACCCCCTGGAATAGTGAGTTAAAGCTGCAGAGGAGGTAAAAGGGAATGATCAACAAAGAAGAGATAATACTTTATTTTATTATCTGTATATTTAGTATTTTATTATATGTATCGCCCACTTTAGGAATCACTCCTCAACCCGAAGACCTAACTAAAGATTGTTAGCTTTGTTTAGTTTTTTGTGGGTTTTGGTTGGTGTTTTGTTGGTCTTCTATCCTATTTAAGAAACTGTCCCTTATAATAAATGGAATAAATTAACTAGGATTCTCATAGCTTCTTCTTGATGTTAATAATGTTTAATTTCTGATAATCTAAATAAAGTTCACAGCTGCTAGCTATGCTGTTTATAAGTGTGTATAAGGTTGCCTATGGATGTATAAGTTAGCTCATTGGTATGAATGTATTTATTAGGACCTGTGTATCGATAGGTGTGCGTACAAGTTTGCCTGAGTGTGCCCAAGTTGTGCATTCTGACTTTAGTATGAATGTTTGTGTATTTATTAGTGAGAATGCGATAGGCTAAAGCACATTTGCAAAGGACAAAGTAAAGGGTGTTTATGTTTTCCTTGTGGAGGTTTATGCTTTTTATAAGTATTAAATGCGTCTTGAGTACAACTCAATGGTTATGGCTCCACCAGCTAATGCCAAAAAAATAAAAAAATAAAAAAAGTCTTTGCTGTATTGCAAATTAATTGCACTTTCTCTAACCATACTGATAAGTGAATCTGTGGAAGAAATTGTAACTTCTCCTGGCAAACCTAGTAGAGAAGAATGTAGGAAAAAAAATTACCTCTATAATGTAATAAAAACTTCACATTTAAGGAAATTCACCACAAGCGTTGGCAGCTTGATGTTGCTGGCGCCAGTCACTTCAGCGTTGATGTTCTCTTACGCACATCCTTTATATAATGTCTTAGTAATGAACGAACACCTGTAATGAACGAAAGAAAGGGAAACAACCATCAAGAACCAGCATCAAATCGTATAGATTCTCAGCATTTTTGGAGCCTAAGTCAGTTAGAGAAATCAATCACGAAATTGTATAAAAAGAAACAACAAAACAGAGTTAGAAATCAACATTTCAAAAAGTCTAAATAAAAAAAAATAAAAAAAACACAATCAAGAAGGAAACAACCAGTCTGGGAATAAGAATGTAAAAGCATAACAAAGTATCTCCGGAAATCTACACAGAACAAAGTGAGTTTAAAAGCTACAACAAATGTTTTCATCCAGCTCTCTATCAAGAAGTTTTTTTTTTTTTTTAGAAGCTTTTACAAACTAGCAAATCTAGTTTATCCACTGTTAAACAGCCAGAAGTTCTAACAAGCTACACATACCATCGTGCTTTCGTTGGCCTACTCAATTCTCTTTCCCCCCCTTACACACTAATCCCAAATAGAATTTTATGGTAAATTTAAATTGTGTGTGTGTGTGTGTGTTTTTGTATATATATTTCATTGTTCAACACCCACCATAATCATTTCTGTCCATTATCACGTCCGCCTTAACTCTCTTGCTCTTTCCTTCGAACCCCGTGCCATACTGTTCCGTAAAACTAACTCGTAAAATCAACTTTTTTGGGGGGAAAATTTTTAAAATGTTTCCAATAAGAATAATGTGAGCAGTGAGCTATTCTAATTTTAATGAAAATCTAAGTTAAAAAGAAAATTTGAATAAAAAAAATTCAAAAAACCTATTCTACAAAAGTCGCAAGTTAACCGAGTTTTCTTCGAATATAGAATTCAATTTATGCTTAATATTATGTAGGTGGTAAAATTTTACATTGCACTAAAGTAATATTTTAAAAGTGAATGGGGAAAAGGAGAGTATAATAATTGCTCAGAACGCCCACCCCAAAAAAAACAATTTTCCCCGGAAAATGTGGCAAATGTTTCAAATAAGTGTGGCAGTTATATAAGTTGTGTGGTGCATACTATACTATATACAACATTTAAAAAGAAAAATTGTTGAAGCCGTTTTTGAGTAAATCGTGAAAGCTGAAAACAAAACAAAACAAAAAAATCTGGTGTGATATATACCCACCCAACTTTCTCTTACTCAAGTTTTCAAAATTGTCATTGACAAATATTATAGTTAGTGTACCAAATTTAATGAAATTCGTCCGGTGTTATTATGGAGAAAATCGCAAAAATCGAAAAAAAAAAAAACAGTAAAGTAAAAACACACTTCCAGTTTACTAATTTGTCTTGAAAGTCGGAATTTTGAAAATCTATTTATTTCTAAATAATTTTGTTTCGATGGTAGATTTGTAGGCCTGTTTGGGAGACAACAGGCTTTCAAAAATATGTTTTATGCAGCTTAAAATGTTCAATTCAAATGCCATAGCTCTAGAAAATTTAATTGGTTCTCTCAAATTGATGACCTACTCACCCGGATTGGGTCAAATTCCATTTTATTAGAAACAGATCCTGGCCTCTTAAAAAAAAAATCAATTACACCCACACTAAATAAATTTAAACAATTTTTGAGAAGTAATGATTCTGAATCAACGCTTACAGCAAAATATAGTCTCTTTTATAGTAATCAATTTAATGTGACTTGTAATAAAGAGCCTTACATTAATCTCAACTTGCCTTTCAATATAGTAAGAGTGAAGAACACCACTTATATTATTAAACCTAATGAGTTATGTACAATATGTAATAATAATGTTGCTAAAGACTTATTTCATCTAATTGTTGTCTGTCCAATTTATGAATCTCTCCTTAAACACTTGTAATGTTATGTATAATTGGGGGGTATAAAAAAGAAATTTAAAATAGTAAATAATTATAATTCATATTTGAAATCTTCTCTAAAGGGATCTTGTAGGGTCTGTGTTCACCTGAACTAGGAGAGGATGTAAAATAAATAATACATAAATCATTATTACAATGTTATATTTAATAATAACAGAATATGTGAAAATAGATATCGAATAAAATCTTGTCTTTAAGATAATTAATTCAAGAAAATGAGAGGTATTAATTTATAATAAGACTTACATATAAACTTGGCTGAAGGTTGGGTTTACACTGTGTCACTACTATACATTTTTGGATAGCACTCCTATTTTAAGTACTCAGATTTTTTGTTTACACAAATTTGATCTAGTATATATATATTTCCTCCCTCCATTGAACAGTGGAAGGAAGGGAAATTCCTTTCTATTGTGAGTAAAGGTATTCTACCTTCATAACTGTTCATTATTGTTTTTACCCAACCTTCGAAAAAACCCAGGCTTGAGAGTGCTCTAAATAGCAATCAATATTAAATATATTTTAACTAATCTATTTTACTTAATTATAAAAATCATGATATATATATATTTTTAATTATTTCTCTCAAAGATCTACACATTACACACTATATACCAAAAGTTGTCAATTCAAACTCAGATCTGTTTCCTAATATATTAGCCATTAGCACTGTGCAAGAAATTAAGAGATTTGTATTATTTACATTGTTAACTGATTCAAGATTAGATCATTTATATTAAATGAATAGGTCAACTGTTTTATAGGATTCAATGTATATGCCAAACTCTATTTGTATGGGGTTTTCCCCGCACGCAAATTATCAATAAATAAATAAAAATGGTTGATTTGTATGTGGATGGTAGCACTTTAGAGAAAAATAAATTCCCACCCCTCTCCAAAAAAAAAAAACCCTTAAATTGCTTTACCGAAAGAAATGTATTAACAAATAAAAGTTGTAGCTTTTTATACGTGGAGTTCTCATTCCATGTTTAAAGAAAATAGAGTCGTTTTAGAGACATGGAAAGTCATACCAATGTCAAAGTGGTTCCAGCCAGCTGCTATCTTAACAAAGGATGGCAGTAATAAACGAGCAATTTATAACCAGCGACCTAGCAGGCCGCCGTCTTCAAGACAATGCCGGCCAAACAAACAACAAAGCCCTTTTCAATACTTTACATCAAAGCAAGCACCGATAAGGTTGGCCACTGACCTAAATCAGGTCAGCAAACTACGAAGGTCGCACACTAGGACAGATGTCCTACACCGATATATAAACTCTATCATATACAACGAGAGCATCATTATATCTTATACGACGATACGAGCACGTCCATATACACGAGCAGCAGTTTACGCGACTATACACAGTTTCATTTAAACTTATTATTTTTTAGTAGTGCATCGTAGTTCGTTATTTTATCAGTCTAATTTATTAGTTATTTATCTTCTATTTATTCCTAAATATTTTGCTAGTTATTAGTTACCAGTTATAGGTTAAAATTATTGTTAAAATACAGTTTATTTTTATAAAATACGTATTAATAACTCGATGCACTAACTTCCAAAATCACTCAACTAACTTCCGCCCTGTTCAAGACATCTACTACATCAGGAATCACAACAAACGATTCCATTACACTTACTAGTAAAAACGCACTTCCGGTCATCCGATTTTTTTTCAAACTCGGAATTTCAACGACATACTTAATTCTAAACAATATTATTTAGATGATAGAATTGTGTAATAAACTGAAATAGCATTTTATAATAAACCATAACCCCCACCACTCCACAAAAACAAAGTATCCTTAAATGAATTTTTCCGGAGAAAGAAGATTTCAAATAAAAATTGTAGATGTTTGTATGTGTAGTTGCAAGTTTAAAGAAAATCGTCGGAACCATTTTGGAGAAAATTGCAAAAAAGTGAAAAAAAAAAAATTAGTAAAGTGGTACTTCCGGTTGAGGAATTTTGACAGATAACCAACTGTTTGATCCCATGATGGTGATACCTAAACGGAATATCAAGTTTGAACTTTCTACGGTTTTTCGTTTTTGAGCTATGCTGTTCACATACGCGCACCATTTTTTAAAAACCACATTTTTGGGACTCAGGAGACCACGAAACGGATATTTCCGGTGAAAACTCGATATCGAAAATTTGACGTGATTACAATACACAATAAATTTATTTAAATACACAATACACAAATACACAATAAATTTATTTAAATTTATTTTGTGTATTTTATATTCTATTTTGGTTAGTAAATCTCCCTTCAACAACAGAGTTTTTTAAAAATTTGACCCCCACGTGTTGTGTCCATTGTAAGGAAAATTTGCCCTTTAACAACCCAAACACGTGTTTTCCCACCCAGATGGTCATATCCCTTAACCTAGTTTAAGAGTTTAGTTTTAAAATACAGTAATTCAGTTAGTGTGCAAAACTAAGTTTGCTCTGTGCAAGTCAGTGTTGTCACACTGTCTGAAAAACGCATCCTGAAGATGGGTGAACGCCCGAAACCGGTCGATGACCACAAAATGAAGCAGGCTACCACGGAAAAATGTCTCTGATACAATACAACCTAAGTAAGAGAAAGTAAAAAGAGAAACTATTCAATAAAGCCGCACTTCCAAGATTCACGGACTTTGTCCGAAATCTTTGTGTGAGATGCGATATAATATGAGTTTCAGGAAGTTTGAGCTATCTGCTATTTTGTCGCTTTTGTGAAATTCTGTTAGATCACACAACTCAGTATTGAAAATTTATCACGATAACATACTTTCTCTTACTAGGAGTATGAGAAAGTAAAATTTATAAAAAGTGATGAACAAAATGGAAACAAATAATAAGAGAAAGTAAAAAAAAAAGGTTATAGTTTTATTTATTTAGATAAAAGAGAGTTAAAAAAGACTGAAGCGCTAAGCACACAAGGTAATAAAAATAATAAAAACCAAGATAATACTAAGTACACACTTAAAGACAGTGCAATTTTCATTAACATGGCCGTGAAACAACTATTTAGCTTCACTAGCAAATAAATATTAATTGCTAGACAAACATATATTATCGTTTTGAATAAATGTCATACAAATATAATTATAAATGCTAGTTATTCACATATACTTAAACTCTTTAAGTAATATTAAATAGGTAAATTTATGTAATATAAAAATGTTAGCAAAGTTTTCATTGTGTGGGAAAAAAAGGTTAATACTAGTGGGAGAAGTGTGTTTAAAGTTACACTGACATTCCCAGCAAGGATATGACGGGGGGAAAAAAAAACAGTCTTACCAAGCTTATTAAAGAGCCCAGCTCGCAGAGATACAGCGAGCAACACCAAACAGAATATCGCATTACACTATGTTTTATGTATTCATGGGGAACACTATGTGAAATAATTCTCATAAACTTTGATTATCATCTCTATACTGCAAATGTTTCTCTATGTTCTATGATTTAATTTTCTTTTTTTATTTTTTTTATTTTCTTGTTTACTCTAGCCGTTATAAGTTTTTTAGATTTTTTGTTATTTTCTCTTGCTGCTGTTGGTAATAGGAAGTATTGTTATCGTGTCAAATTTTCACTAGAAAATTGTTTCCGCTGAATACATGTATTGAGGTGCCTGTGTATGAAAATATAGTTTTTTTTAAAACGGTGTATTTTATTTTTTAAATTTAAGGTGCGTCAAACATCTGTGGTCATTGGAGCCACAAAACCTTGTCAGTGCAATGCCGGCCTCCTAACTGTTGTAATGGAAGAACGAAATAGAAAAATAATTACTTGTTGAATTTACTTGCTGTTTTATGATTTAACTTATACTGGTTAATTTGAATTAATTTGAACCATTTACACAGCCAATAGTATTTATTTCATTTATTGTATACCAACGTTTCGTGCACTTAACGTGCCATTATCAAGGAGTACATTTCTCTTACATTCTTGTAAATTATTGTATTAGTCGAGAGGCTTCGTCCATGATTAAAAATTTATTTTTATATTTTTTCATATATTCTTATTTTATGCTGAAAATGTAACTCAAAGAGTCTTGTCAGTATTGAATTATTTATTTAAATATGATGTCGATTGTATGTTAGCCTCAGTATCTGAGAGCACCACGTGGTTACTTTATGGAAAAGAGTAGTTATGCCTGTATTAATTATGATTGGGGTTTACCATGGCTGAGAATAGTACTACACCATGCTACGATCGGCTCTCGTGATGGACTTTAAATTTAAGGTGCGTCAAACATCTGTGGTCATTGGAGCCACAAAACCTTCTCAGTGCAATGCCGGCCTCCTAACAGTTGTAGTGGAAGAACGAAATAGAAAAATAATAGTTTTGAAAAATGGTTTAGAATATTTTATAGTTTGAAAAATCTAATTTTGTTAATATATTAAATAGTGAATTTACCTTCAAAAAGAGTATTATTTAGAGTCAGGTATACTACAATCTAGGTCATTGCTATTAGGGAAACAAAGGCACAAAAACCCGTTAAATTAATACAATGCAACTTGGCCAACTGTTTTGTTAAAAAGGGCATTCCTTCAGACAGTCTGCCTTCTGCCTTCAAACAGCACAGTCTGCATTCTGCTTTGAAAGCCAGAACACTTCAGGAATCGCTCTCTTCAAATCAGTGCCAGATATAAGTTGAAACATAAGAGCCTTGCCTTTATTCTAGATATACATCTGATTTATAATTGTGATATTGTAAAATACTTAAATTTACTTAGATATAATATATTTATTGTTAAAAACAGTGGTGCTTTCTTGATTATTACTAATACTTCTATCTCAAACATACATATAAAGCCATTATACAAAACCGCTCGTGCTTACACACTACCATTACTCAAAACTCAACATCACCAATAACATTTCACAGTATTATCACGTTACACACAACAATGTCCATCACCGGACAGTGAGTTGTAGTGGCTCCTAAAAAAGGATAACATGTAAGGGAAGCACAGCTGCCCTCGAACCAGGGTCCTCCGCGTCGGAGACAATGCGCTAATTATTATGCTAATCGCTTTCCTGAAAAATGCTTTTTTTATGCATGTGTATGTACAGCATTGCTCAAACCAAAGTTTAAACTTAACATTCCGTTTGGATATCACCATGGAAACCGTACAATAAGTTTTCTGTCAAAAATTCTTTAAATGTAAGAAATCACCAAGGTTTCTTTTGTGATTTTTTTCAAAAATGGCTCCAACGTTTTTCCTTTAACTTAAATATATACACTACATACATATAAGAATTTTTGGGAGAGTATTCTTCTGAAATGCTATTTTCGGTAAATATACGATTCTATCCTCAATATAATATTAATTAGAATTAATTAAGTTATAAAAATTCCAAGTTTGAAGAAAATCCGTTGATTTTTAGAGAGCAATATAATTTGATACATACCGGAGCCAGATAATAGTTCAAATGATTATATTAAAGTTCAGAAGGCAGTGCTGATAACATCAAAAATACCTACATAATATTTAAAATTATTACACAGGAGACCCTAGATTCTTCAGAAAAGCTTAAAACCAATTTGTCCGAAAAAATATTACAAATAAAAACCAGTAAGTGTACAATAGCATTCCATTTTTAAAGAAATTCGTTATAGACGTTTTCAAAAAAAATCCAAAAATACTTAAAAAAATCTATCGCAGTTGATAGATAAAGTTGGGTGAGCACTGTACAGAACGCTAGAACAAACTGCCTGGACTTCACACTAAAATATATAAAATGGTAGTGAGAGGTACAGAGAAAGGTTGATGACGCGTTGTGACTGGTGTATGAACTCTGCTGCAAGACTGTCGGTAGATAACCTCCTATGGCGGACACAGCTGTATTTCAACAGTTTCTCCCTGTCTAGTCTAGCCTAAATTAGTGAGTGAGACCAGTCTCTCTCTCTCTCTCTCTCTCTCTGCTTAGGATTACTCTCTTCGGATCCTATTACATGAAGATTAAAGAAAATCGTTAAAGCCATTGTCCAAAAAAATTGCGAAAAACTGCAAAAAGATTATTCAGTAAAGTCGCAAACTTCCCACTGACCTGATTTGGAACAAAATCTTATTGCACATTTAGCTGTGTAATCTAAATAAAATATCATGTTTGATCTTGCTCCATTTGTTCTCTATTTTGTTTTCACACACACACACACACACACACACAGAAACACACAGATACATTAGACCATTTGCTAAAAATATCAGTTTCATCCACCGGGGACTTCTTCCGGTGAAAACACAATTGCTAAAAATTTGACAGAATCGTAATGTTTCATCATCTTACTAGAGATAACGGATTTGAGAAGGATTATGAGATCAGTATTGGCAGTATAGGGGATGATAACCTCACGAGGCCAACAGAGCCGGGTAACGGCATTATTCGCTGTTATTCAGATGGCTCTAGGCAGGAGGAGACTGGCCTGTCAGGAGCGGGAGCATGGTTGTAGGAGTTGGATAGAGGGAGTTCTGTGGCCTTGGGTGGTTTGGCCACTGTCTTCCAGTCCGAGGTGGTGGGCATTATTGAATGCTGCCGCCTTGTAGGGGAGTGGGAGGAGGAGATCAAAGAGGTGCGGATTTTCTCTGATAGTTAGGCCGCACTGAGGGCTTTGAGCAAGCCATGGTGGAGCTCGAAACTAGTTGAAGGATTTAGGAGAAGGCTTAACGCTTTGGCTCGGAGGGGTAAGGTGCGTCTCTAGTGGATATCCGCACATGCGGGAATAGAGGAGAATGAGAGGGCGGATCAGTTGGCTAGGGAGGGATCATCATTACCATTTTGTGGTCCTGAACCAGCCCTTGCCGTCACAAAGAAGTTTCGCGACAAACAGATTAGACTTTGAGAGATGAGAGTCTTGGAGAAATGCTGGGGGGGGGAGGCACGCATAGGTGCCTCCAAGCTAAAAGATTTAAAAAAGGACTTAAGCAGGGAGTTTCGGAGCATCTCCTGTCCCTCAGTAGGACAGGTCAGAGGACCTTGGTGGGGGTAGTGACTGGACATACTTGGGTGTTTAGTCACTTGTTTAACATAAGGAGGACGTCTAGTCCCATTTGTCAGAATTGCGATGACGGAGTCAGGGAAACGGTGTATCACTGTTTATGTCAGTGTTCTCGTTTCGCTGGTACTAGGTTTCGCGTATTTGGGAGGGCACCACTCTCGCAGGATTGCCTGGGCGAACTGGAGTATAAGGATACAAGGAATACAAGGGGTAAGGTGCGTCTCTAGTGGATACCCGGACATTCGGGAATAGAGGACAATGTGAGGGCGGATCAGTTGGCTAGGGAGGGATCATCATTACCATTTTGTGGTCCTGAACCAGCCCTTGCCGTCACAAAGAAGTTTCGCGACAAATAGATTAGACTTTGGGAGATGAGAGTCTTGGAGAAATGCTGTGGGGAGGGGCACGCATAGGATGTAAGGACTTTGGTGGGGATAGTGACTGGACACACTTAGGTGTCTAGTCACTTGTTTAACATAGGGAGGACGTCTAGTCCCATTTGTCAGAATTGCGACGACAGAGTCAGAGAAACGGTGTATCACTGTTTATGTCAGTGTCCTCGTTTCGCTGGTACTAGGTTTCGCGTATTTGGAAGGGCACCACTCTCGCAGGATTGCCTGGTCGATCTTGGGATATTGTAAATTGACCGGGGGAGATTATTTAAGGGGTCAATAGGGGGGGGGCATCGTGGGGAATAAAAGCCATATAGGCTTTGGTCTCACGCCATCAGGCACCCGGTATAACATATTAATAATATTAGAGGTAACACAAAGCAAAAAAAAAGAAATAAACGGAGTACGGTTAGCGAACTTCACATAAAATTAATAGTAATTAAGCTTTTTGTAACTTATGTATTTTGTATTTGTTTTTATACGACGAAAGTCGTATAATAAATCAATTTTTTTAAAAAAAAAAAAAAGATTTTCAAAAAGGTAAACACTTAGTTTACTTTTAGGCGGCCAAGTATCTACGGATCTCTTCTAAAAAAAAGTATATAGCTCTGATATTAGTTGAGAAAAATAATTAAATGAATATATTAATAAATGTTAAAATCCCTAATTTATCGCGCTATTAGTAAAGATATATGATGAGTTCCATATATATATATATATATTTTCCTTTTTAATAGGTTTCTTATTAAATTTATCAATGTTTATTCTAAAAATATGAAATATAATTTATATTTAATTTATATAGCTATATTATTGTTTTTGGAATATCTAAAAAAAAATTTTTTTTTTACTTATTATTGTGATTAATTAACTAAAATATTATGCATAATATGGATAAAATATCATGGACATTAGTTTTCTATTTGTTTGAAAAATTGTATATAATTTGATTTTAATAATATGCAGATTATTATCACTCAAAAAAAAATATATATATATATAAAATTCTACATATTTTCAGCTAAATAAATAAATAAATAAAAGCTTATAATAATTTAGTAAAAAGAGAAGATAATTTTTATGATAATATGTTCTTTTACATTTTCCGAATATGAGAAGTGGTGGTGCTTTGTCTCAGTTCACAGGACGTGGATATTATGTAAGTGTTTTTTTTGTTTTTTTTTTTGGTATGTTTGTATGATGTGTGCGTTTTGTGAAGTGTGTGAGGATGACCATTCATTTTCTAAAGATTAAATCAACAGAAAAAAAAAAAAAAAAAAAAAGTTACCGATAAAACCAAAACGTTATGTAAGTCAAAACTGAGAGAAACTTTGGCCGCTTTGTAATGTTTAACCTCCTTTCTCTTCTTGGGAAGCATCATTTTTTTTTTGTTGAAAAAAAAAATGATAAATAAATAAAAGAAGGGGGACGCTTCATAAGAACAAAAAAAAAAAGAATAGATAGACAGAGAGAGACAAAAAGAGAGAGAATCTGTGGCCAAAGAAACGGAGATAGTGTAATAATTAATATGAGGTTATATCTCAGCACATTTTGGTTACTTGAAATTTATGATTTATGATACCACTGCTATTTTATTTATTTATTTATTTATTTTTTATTTTTTAGATTTATATATATATATTTTTTTTTATGTATAATATTTCTACACAAAGCTTTATTTAAACAAACCAACACAACTCATTTAAATAATTAATTATATACTATTATTTAATGTGTAGTAATTTAGAAAATTATATCAACAATTCATTTTTTTTTTAATTTTATTTTTAACATTTTTAGATTAATTTATTAGTGAAGCTAGCGTTTTAATAAAAAAAAAAAAAAAAAAAAAAAAAAAAAAAACCTAGTGTGAAACACTCACACAACTTTCTCTTACTCCAGTTCTCAAAATTAATATTGAAAAATCTTTTATAGTTTGTGTATCAAATTTAATGAAATTTGACGAAAACTGAAAAAACTGTTCAGGTAAAAGCCACTTCCGGTTTACTAATTTTTCTAGAAACTATTTATTTATTTATTTCTAATTAATTTTCTTTGGATGATAGAAATTGTATAATCAACTATGATAGCACTTTAAAGAAAAACATAACCCCAACCCTCCCCTATAAATACCCTTAAATGAATTTTTCCAGAGAAATGTTTATAAATAAAATTTGTAGATCATTGTATGTTTAGTTTATATAAAAAGTTTCAAGAAAATTGTCGGAGCAATTTTTGAGAAAATCGCGAAATAGTGAAAAAAAAAAAAAAAATCATTTACTAAAGCGGTAAAGTAAACGCACTTCCGGTTATATGATTTGTTTCAAACTCGGGAATTTCCACAACTTTTTCAATTAACGTTATTTAGATGATGACAGAATTGTCTAAATAAACTGAAATAGCACTTTAGATGAAAACCTAACCCCAACCCTCCTCCATAACTGCCCTTAAATGAATTTTCCCAGAGTAATGTTTAAAAAAAAAATTGTAGCTCTTTGTATGTGCAGTTGATATACAAAATTTAAAGAAAATCGTCTGAGCCATTTTTGAGAAAAGCGCAAAAAGGAAAAAAAAAAACAAAACAGCAAAGTGGTACTTCCGGTAGAGGAATTTTGACAGATAACGTGCTGTCAGATCCCATGGTGATACCTAAACGGAATATCAAGTTTCAACTCTACGGTTTTTCGTTTTTGAGCCAAGCTGTTCACATACATACACAGACCATTTGAAAAAAAACAACACCTTTTTGGACTCAGGGTACCTCAAAAAGGTATATTTCTGGTGAAGACTCGATATCGAAAATTTGACACGATTACAATACTTCCTCCTTACTAGGTGTAAGAGGAAGTAAAATGAATTAAAATTTATTACCAATATTCTGAGATTGAAATTACTGAACAGTTTTTTTTATTTCATTTATCTTCATTGATCTCTATGAGAGATCAATGTTTCCATCATAGTTTTTTGCAACGGATTGTAATATTAAAAAAAAAATAAAATCGATTAACCGTAAATTTGAATTCACCGAATTGTTTTTGAATACGGTTCTAGCGATTTTTTCTTTAAAGTTGAAAATGTGGGTGGGTCCGCAATGTTGGATAACATTCGTTGTAGTATGCATACTGGTTTGGTTCCTGACCGGTTTCGGGTTTTTCATCTATCGTCAGAGAGGAAATTCACCAAATTCGTGTAGAGAGTTCATTTCAATGTAATGTTATTGTTACACTCACACTTGTTAGTTGAATATATGTGAGAAGGTTATAAGGTTATTCTAGTATAGTGTATAATTTTCTAATGTCTAATCACAATTTATAATAATTCCACTTTGTCATGAAACGCACAAACACATAGTAACATAACCTTATAACATTCCCACATATATACAACCAACAAGTGTGAACGTACAGAACCATTACGTTGAAGTGAACTCACTACACGAACTTGGTGAACTTGCTCTGTGACGATGGATGAAAATCCGAAACCGGTCAGGAACAAAATCAAAATATGCATGCCATGAAATAGCTTTATAATTATATACTATAGTGTATAATTTTCTAATGCCTAATCACAATTTATAATAATTCCACTTTGTCATGAAACGCACACACATAATAACATAACCTTCTAACCTTCCCACATATATACAACCAACAAGTGTGAGTGTAACAGAAACATTACGTTGAAGTGAACTCACTACACGAACATGGTGAATTACCTCTGATGATGGATGAAAATCCGAAACCAGACAGGAACAAAACCATTATGCATGCTACGATGGATAAAATACCGGGTACTAACACTTTTTTTTGAAACATTTTTTGGGGAAATTTTGAAAGGTTTTGTGGGAACAATGCTTTCCTCTATTCTGCCACTTCAATATAATATATGGTACTAAATATCACATAAATATTAATATACATTAGAAACATTGAAAAAATGAGAAGAAAGATGGTTAATTGGATGTGCGACTTTACAGGGTTAGCTTTTGGAGTTTTCATGAAAATGGCTATCACGATTTTCTTTAACTGCACTGCACAGATGAATCCGTTTCACTATTATTTTTATTTAAGGCGCCTCAACATCTATTCATTACGTTGAAGTGAACTCCGGTGTATATTACGTAAATAAAATACCGGTGATTTTCTTAGGATTTGAAATGTTAACTTCAAAATTTATAACTTTTATTTGAAACACTTTCTTGGTAATATTTATTTTAAGGTACAAATTTTACTGTGATCTAATAGATGGCGCTGACAGAAATGTAGACATATTCAGGTTAATACTTATGCCCTAAATTTAATCCCAATAACCTACTTATGATATAATATTTACACTTTAACTAAAAATTCCAAGAATGAAGAAATTTCTTTCTATTAATTATAGAAGAGTTTTTTTTTTTTTAGACTGTCAGAAAAACCTGAATGTTTAATTCAATGAAAAATAATTGTTAAGAAATAAGAAAATAAATTATAAAATATTGATACAAATGGATTTTGAAAACCAAATATAGTTGGGTTCACTAACGATCATAGTACATGTTGTGGTTTACCTGAGAGAATGTTCAACCATTATAATGAAGACATTTTCCAATCAACTATAAAATGGTGGTATAGAAAAACCACATACCCAATAAGAAGAAGAATATGTTACTTGGTGGAAATAATATGTTCACAAAATATGAAGAAAGAAAGGAAGTGGTTTTGTTTTTTTTTTTTTAAATTTTTTATTATTTTTTATTTTATCTCATGATAGTTTTTTTTCTGGCAAGTATTATGAGCAAGAGTATAAAGTGAGATATTTTTTTATTTATTTTTATTTTAGCTATGCCTGGGGGGGGTCAGCAATCTTACCATATTTCTGTGAACAGTTTATTAAGTTATCCATCTCTAAATAGTGTATGATCTTTCGTTTGAGTTCTAAATATTTAGAAATATACTAAGTTGCGAAAAATATAAATCTAGAATTGCTAAGTTGCAAAGAATACAATGTGAAAAAAGTGGGGAGATATCTCCGAATTCTTCTATTGTTTTCAGACTTCAAAAGAGAGCTATTAGAACAATAATGAAAAAAAAAAATCTGGTGTGAAACACTCACACAACTTTCTCTTACTCCAGTTCTCAAAATTAAAATTGACAAATTTTATAGTTTGTATACCAAATTTGAATGAAATTCGTCGAAAACTGAAAAAAAAAATGTTCAGTAAAAGCGCCCTTCCGGTTTACTAATTTTCTTGAAACTGAATTTCAGCCATCTATTTATTTCTAATTAATTATGTTTGGATGATAGAATTGTATAATCAACTACGATAGCACTTTAGAGAAAAACATAACCCCACCCCTCCCCTAAAAGTGCCCTTAAAAGAATTTTCCCAAAGAAATGTTTTAAATAAAAGATGTAAATCTTTGCATGTTTAATTTATATATGAAGTTTCAAAAAAATCGTCGAAGCCATTTTTGAGAAAATTGCGAAAAAGAGAATAAATCATTTAATAAAGTGGTAAAGTAAACGCACTTCCGGTTATCCAATTTTTTCAAACTCGGAATTTCAACAACATATTTAATTCTAATTAACACTATTTAGATGACAGAACTGTCTAATAAACTGAAATAGCACTTTACATGGAAACCTAACTCCACCCCTCCCCCAAAAGTGCCCTTCATTGCATTTTCCCGGAGAAATGATTCAAATAAAAGTTGTAGCTCATTAAATATGTGGTTGATATTTCAAGTTTAAAGAAAATCGTCGGAGCCATTTTTGAGAAAATCGCAAAAAAGTAAAAAATTCAACTAGTAAAGTGGTACTTCCGGTTGAGGAATTTTGACAGATAACGTAGTGTCAGATCCAATGGTGATCTCTAAACGGAATATCAAATTTCAACTTTCTACGATTTTTCGTTTCTGAGCTATGTTGTTCAGATACATACACACACACACACACACACACACACACACACAGACCATTTGCTAAAAACCACTTTTTGGATTCAGGGGACCTCAAAACGGATATTTCCGGTGAAAACTCGATATCGAAAATTTGACACGATTACAATACTTCAAGTCAAAAAAGCTCGAGATAGCTGCAGGCCATTTTTTTTCAAGCGCTAAATATAATGCGCTGGGTATTCCCCCCAATTTTCATCTTCAAACATGTTTATAGATACTAGATATGATAAGCATACTCATAAGTTACGTAATTAATAAATGATAATTTATGCGTACTAAGGTTGGCGAGGGCATCTCTGACAGAATGGACTCGGTGAGAACATAATCGTCATTGGAGGATCAAATATTGGGGCAAAACACAGCAAAAGGGTTATGCCAGAGCTGTGTAAAAGAAGAACCAGAGAGACCCTGGGTCCTAAGCAGGTATGCTGGCCAGTGATAACAGGCCTGTTTACAGGGTTACGGTAGATTCAAGAAACATCTGCACAAGGTGGGATTATTAGATTCAAATCCAGCCCTTGTGTAGACTGCGTTAGGAGGAGGAGGAGACGGCTTCTCACCTGTTGTTTGATTGTGTCGCAATCGGCAGAGTGAGGTGAACGAGATCTTCGGCACGTTGAGACCAAAGGAAATCGTACTTCAAGAAGGACTGGTGGGGAAGGTCTTGGACCTCATGAAAAAGGTAGGATTCCTCTAATAGACATTAAGGGGTTGGCACAATAAGCCTCAATGGGCAGGCTGCAGTGCTTGGGTTAGAGTCCCCCCCCCCCCCCACCGGTGTCATTCTATTCTACGCGTACTATATAAATGACAATTGTAATGTCTGGACTTTCAATCCAGAGTTACATATTACCAAAAATATTTTAAAAAAAATCCTTGTGGAATAAGACTCTGTTATGTGAGAAACATTTCAAACGAACCATCAATGAATTTTTAATAAAAAAAACTATTTTTATTTAATTCAAGATTATATAAACAAAAAGTGGAGTGATGAACATTTCAAATAAAACTGAAAGTTGCTGGTTTGTCATTAAATTCTTTGTATAATGTCCAGTTTGCTATTGTTATTTTAGTGAGTTGTTATTTTGTTGATATGATAGTGAGACGAGCCCTTTTATATTATTAAAATGTATACAGGTGAATAAATAATAATAATAATAATAATAAACTCGATCTGAAAATAACGCTACAACTGAATAATAATATACAAAATTAATTGTTATTTCTATAGAAAATCGCCCTATTTAAACCTCACCTAGAAAATATTATTAAATATTCAATTATAAAGATTCAGTAATTATTGCAGTTTAAATTTGTACCACCAATGGGAACTACAAACCAGGATGGAAGAATGCCAGAAACCTGAAAAAAAATGAAGCCTGTGTGATGGATGCAAGAAACTTGAAATAATATTAATTTTTAAATAAATCTAAATTATCAAAATATGTTGCAAAAGGACCAGCCAGGTAATACGAATACCGTTACTAGGAATGTCCAAGAACCTTTATGGCTTTGTTCTAACCCCTTCTCCTCACTACTTCACTGACACGAGACTCAAGACACAGGAACCAAATGGACGATACAAATTACTCTCACGTTTAGTCGACCGACGTTCTCGTCTTTCAATAGACAACAAAGTACTAAACGGACAAAGAGAAGAGATATTTCAAGACAGACTCGTTCTAGCTACCAAAGTGAAAACATCAGAGCCATATCAAGTTTTAAGAGTTTATTCCAATTAATTTATAAGCATATTGTTGTTAATCTGTGGATTCTCGTTGAAAATATCCCAAACAGCTGGCACCAATGTAATGTAATGGTGTGGATGTTGTAGTTTGTAGTAAGTAGCACGAGCGATTTTGTATGAATGGCTTGTAAGTATGTAGTTTAAAAGAGAAGAAGTGTTAGCAATAATAAGGAATTCGCACAGTTTTTCAAAAGATATATTCTCTAAGAGAAATTAAGTTAACAACAACATGCTTATAATTTAAATGGAATAAACTCTTAAAACTTGATATTGGCTCTGATGTTTTCACTTTGGTAGCTAGAACGAGTCTGTCTTAAAATATCTCTTCTCTTTGTTTCAATTCCTCCCCTGTGAGAAGAAGGGGTAGTACAGTACAATGCCATAATTGTTCTTGAACCGTACGAGTAACTGTCTTTATACCTGGCTTGGCCCTTTTGCAACATATTTTGATAATTTAGATTTATTTAAAATTTAATATTATATCAAGTTTCTTGCATCCATCACACCTGTGACAGACGTTATCTCACAAGGTAACTTTAGTAAAGTTTTTGCAACCCATACTTTACCAAATTCGATAACTAGAGACGTCGAAGTATCCAATTACACTCCTTTGGAAAACAGAAAAGAATACTAATTCATAAACCAATTGTTATATATGGAGATATTACTGACTTCTTGAATTTAGAACAATATACTGAAGTTCTGCTACCTATTTAATATTGAACCTATCCGAATGTATTTCTAGAATTCCAAGGTTGAAGAAATGCAATTGATCAGGAATGCATCTTTACAAAAACCAAAGTATCTGAGTTTTTTAATTTTTGTGCTCGAAAACTGCTCCAACGATTTTCTACATCATATTTAAAAGGGGGAATCTGTGCATTAGGTATAACATTTAACTGTTGTAATAGGTTCCGAAGAGCGGAGAAACATAAAAATGAATCAAACTAATTACTCGCTACCTGGGCCAGAGTAGGATGGGAGATACTATATACGAGTAGCCGAGCTAGCTCTACAAAAGGACAGTTTTAAAATAGTTTACGACCAGTTAACAACAAGACAGCAACCTTCTACTTCCTTCTCATCACTCAGCCAGTCTGTCTATATATATTTCTCTCGCTACCTAACTTCTACATACTTGCAAAGTCCTTGCATTTTGTGAGTTCTTTCATTACACAGTGTTCAGCTTATGTTCTAGTTTATTTAACTAAAACCCATTCTCTCTAATATCTCACTCCTTCTCACATCCATTATACTGTCATTACTGGTATTCAGTTGGGGCTAACTCTCCACTACTTCACATTTGCATTGCAGGATCTTAAGCTAAATCTACCATTGTTCTGCAACTCACCCAATGGTCATCTACAGGTCATTAATGTACTACACTTGGTTTTATATTGCACTTCATTCCAAAGAAGGAATCTTGGTTTCCATCTATGATAACACCACTGCCATCAATGTTATGTTCGCAATGCTACCGGTAATTAATCATATGTCTCGTAAAAATGCAACAATATACGCAAGATTTCTTTAATTATTTCAACGAAAAGGAATTTTACTCTTTTATTTTCGAAACAGTCGGACGAAAATAATAATAAAAAACTAAAATTAATAGTTCGAACACTTTGTATTTCCGGTGATAACGATAATTTTGATAGTCTGAAGCAATAGCAATACTTTCTTCTCTTTAACAGCAAGAAAATCAAAAGAAAAAAAAACAGTTTCGATTGTATATACTTCCAGCATAAATATAGTCTGTTGAATCATCAGAATTATCAAAAGCTAGGGTCACTGGCACCAGGAGCCTTTTCAGTGACAGCGCCTGCCTCCGGACAGTGTTCACTCATTATAGACAAAAATGTCTATCACGGAACAGTGAACGGTTAGGGCTACTAGGAAGAAAAAATGTATTAGTAGCGTTGGATTTAAACCCCGGGATCTCAGCTATCACTAAGCTAATCCCTTCGCTTCACGATAGAATAAATGAATACTTCTACTGAAAACGGGATTCTGAGAAATCTAAAGAATTAAACATCGTATTGAAGACATTCTGACAGTAAACCTGAAATATTTAACATAAAATATGTGGAGAGAAATATGAAATCATTAGAATTATAAGAAATTAACAATAGAACGGTACATGGTATGATTTCATTTCTAATAAAACTGGCTGGAAATTCGAACTAGTATATCAATATGAGAAGTTACCGTACTTAATGTTCTCTAAAGGGGAGACATGTTAATGAAGGCAGGGTGAGACAAGCAGAAACAGGGAGACGATCTTTGGTTTACAGTAGAGTAATGTCTTATTATCATATTAATTAGAAAGTGAGGGGTTCTTGTATTCTACTACTGGAACTGTAAGGCCAGTAAAGGGGCTTTATATTGAAATTGTACGGGATCCCTTCGTCAATTGAAAGGCAAATAACCACTTATGGTGCGTACCGTACAGCTACCACTTAATAGTGGGCAATAATACAACCCACTAAAAATACAGACCAGACAAACTGTTAGGGGCAACATGTATGGCGTCGTAACAATCATGGTTAATACTAATAACGAAGAATCATTGAAATCAAAAAGGCAATCCAGAAATACATGAGAAAGTTTGAGAAATGGTACTAACCAACCCAACTTCAAGAATATGTGATGCAGATTGAAGTGGTAAATGTTTTAATGGATTTCTGCTGTCACCTCTATTTCCATTCAAGGGGGGAAAAAAAAGAGAAGTCTTATTTAAATACTACCTAACAACTATAAAATGGTGAATTCATTTCAATAATAATTAAAATTTCCTGTCTTTACTGGTAGGATGGGGTTTGGGAGAATCGGAGCAGGAATTTCTAATGTACCCCTTCTTGGTGTTGGTCTATTGTCAACGAACTCTAACAAGTGTTTATATATAAATGACAAAAGGTGATTTCAACTTTTCCCATTTACAACAACTAAGACTTTAAAACTGGTAGAATTTAAATTGAATTTAATTTTCCTCCATCTTCTTCACAAATGTTTGTATTAAAAGTAATTTAATACTTTTCCAGCTTACCGGTTATCCACTGTGCGCGTCTGGGGCAGCCGCGCCACAACAACATTTTCCACAGTACAAAACTCCCACTTACCTGTAAAATAAACAAAAATAAATTAATAATACTTTACTTGAATATATTTATTTATAAATGTACATGGAATTTATTTAGAAATAAATAATACAGAAGGTGGTATAATAAACTTTGGAAATAGAAAAAAATATGATATAAAGCGCTCACACAACTTTCTCATAAAACTACTGTTAATATAATTATTATATTATAAAATAACATTTTTTTTTTTAAAACATCAATTTTTGGATTTTTCTCAAAAACGATTACGATTTCCGGATAAAAAAAAAATTCTTTGACCAGGGGTTTGCAGAATGCATGTGGTAAGCACGCCGCAATTTCCCTCGCTGTTTAGTTCCAGCCTTCGCTACCTATGTGCACTACTAACTGTCTAACTACTAAACTACCCAATTTTTTTCACGATGCTGGGTCAACATCGACTTTACTTTCACGGGAATCGACGATTTCCATGTAATCTAGGGATAATAGAAGCTAAATATTGTTTCATAATAATAATAAAATCAAATAAAATGTGGTAAAAGATTGTTGTGTGAATGTTCAGAACCAGAATTTTGTATTATACTTGTAACTTTATAGTTAAGCCCCGGTGCTTTTTAAAGTTGGGTCCTCAGAACACACAATCTTCCATTTAAAGAAAACAGAATTTTTTTTTGAATGACCCAAGATGAAGAGAGCTTTGGTGTGGTGGCGTCGCATGAAACACAGCATGAAACAGGCAGCTGTTGGAAGAAATCCAACGTTCGGCTTGTCTGGCGGTGACTGGTGCGTTTCGGACCACACCGACCGCATCTATGGAGACTTTGTTAGGGATTCCTCCTCTCTTTGTAGAGGTGAAAAACCAGGCAATGAAAGCCTGTTATAGAATTAAACAGGCAGGTTTTTGGCAGGGTAAGCGATATGGTCATTCTACCATTTATCGTGAGATGCTTTTGAGGATTCCCATTACAGGTTTCCCTTCTGATAGGAGTTTGAAGACTTTTGTCTTTCGTCATTCCTACAGGGTTAGGTTGCCTTCTAGGGAAGATTGGTTAACCCTGGGTCCGTCTGGTATGATTCCTGAGAATTATCTCCGATGCTACACGGACGGTTCCAGGATGGATGGTAGGTCTGGGGCTGCCGTCTATTTTGAGACGGGAGATCATTTGGTAGCGCCTCTTGGTGAGTGGGCCACCGTTTTCCAGGCTGAGGTTTATGCAATTCTTTGCTGTATTTTGGATGAGAGGGTGCGTAACACTAATTTAAAAGGTGTTTGTATCTGCTCGGACAGCCAGGCTGCGTTGAAGGCGCTTAATTCATGTGTCTTCACTTCCAGATTGGTGTTGGAATGTTCTAGAAGACTGGAAGATCTTTCTTCATTAAAGGATGTGCTTCTGGTCTGGGTTCCAGGTCATATGGGAATCTTTGGGAATGAGGAGGTGGATAGGTTTGCCAAATTAGGTGCCTCTCTCCCTTTCATTGGTCCAGAGCCTGCTGTTGGTGTGTCTTCTGGCACATGTTTGTCGGGCTTTCAGACGTGGATGACCTCACAGCACTCATCCTTATGGATGAGTGCAGTGGGTTGTCGGCAGTCTAAAATGCTCATTGGGGGCCCAGACGGAGCTTTGAGTAGCGGGGTCCGATGTCTTTCACGGACCTCCCTCAGACATCTGGTTGGATTCCTCACTGGGCATTGTGGTTTAAGGAGACATCTCTATATAATGGGACTCGTGCCTGACCCCTTTTGTAGAGTTTGTGAGACTGAGGAGGAAACACCCATGCATCTGATGACGAATTGTTTGGGTTGTGAGGAGATTAGGTTTAGGACCTTCGGCCGGAATAGGATATCGGTAGAGGATCTTAAGGTGTGTGCTTTTAAGGTTTTGGTCCGATTTGTTCGATCTGTGGTTAAACTTAGATGGTTAAAACCTGGGCTTGGATTTTCATTCTAGTCCCAGTGGTTGTTATTCTTTAGGGGTAGCTATATGGGCCCTGGGAGGCTTTGGATAGCGTAGGGTTTGCGAATAATAATAATAATAATAATAATATGATGAAGAGAGAGATACAAAAATTATCATTCAATAAAACGGATCGTTATCTATTGCTGAAAGATTGATTGCTAATACAATATATTAAAAAAAAAAAAATACTATAAAAACAAATACTGTTGAATACTTGCAGTTCATTTTTACTATTACTTCAATTCTAACAATACTATTGAAATCAAGAATTTTTAAAAGAAAAAAGAAAAGTGTATTGAGATAAAAAAAAGAAGAAAAACTTGGAAAAGCTGTTTCTAGTCTAATATGATAATGCTATTCCGCTGTTCCATCCATTCAGTCAATACTTTACACAACTTTCAAATACAGTTCAAGAAAAAAGAACTTCTTTTGTGAAAACTTGCGATATATACATACTTTTAACATGTACATTGCTGCTATCTCTACTAGTTCACTTTACTTTGTATACATAGTCAATATAGTTTTAGAAAAAAATTCGAAATAAAAGTAATATATATATATATTCAAAATACTGAATGAAAAAAACAAGTTAAATTTATTACATTTTTTTCACACGTAATAAAACTTATTCAAGTAGACATGTTTATCTGAATGAAAACAAAATGTATAGTGCAAAGTAAGCAACTAATTTGTAAGTTAGTAAACTATTTTACAACAGACACGATACAAAAGAACGCTAACAGAAGATATCCAAACTTTCTTTTTTGATTGCAATCAACGAAAGATAGAAGTTACTATCAAGAGTTCCTAATTATTTAAAGTGATTTTCTTTGTTTTGGTTTACTTAACTAACTTTAAAACTAAATTAAAGATACTTTGAAACTATTACTTTAAAACTATTGGTATTGGTATTTCCGGTAATGATTAGGCATTAGATTTGATGTTTCATTAAAAAAAAAAAAAAAAATCTGGTGTGAAACACTCACACAACTTTCTCTTACTCCAGTTCTCAAAATTATAATTGACAAAGGCTATAGTTTGTGTACCAAATTTAATGGAATTCGAAAACTGAAAAAAATCGTTCAGTAAAAGCGCACTTCCGGTTAACCAATTTCCAGAATTTTGACCATCCATTTATTTCTAATTAATTTTATTTGGATGATAGAATTGTATAATCAACTATGATAGCACTTAAGAGAAAAACGTAATCCCACCACCTCCCCTAAAGTGCGTTTAAATGAATTTCCCTATAGAAATGTTTCAAATAAAAGTTGTAGCTCTTTGTATGTGTAGTTGATATAACAAGCTTAAAAAAAATCGTCACAGCCATTTTTGTGAAAATCGCAAAAAAGTAAAAAAAAAAAAAAATAGCAACTAAAGTTGTACTTCCGGTTGAGGAATTTTGACAGATCACTCACTGTCAGATGCCATGGTGATACCTAAACGAAATATCAAGTTTCAACTTTGTACGGTTTTTCGTTTCTAAGCTATGCTGTTCACTCACACACACACACACACACACACACACACACAAACCATTTGCTGACAAGCACTTTTTTGACTCAGGGGTCAAACCGTATATTTCCGGACTATACCTCAAAACGTTTATTTCCGGTGAAAACTCGATATCGAAAATTTGACACGATTACAATTCTTCCTCTTACTTAGGAGTAAGTGAAAGTACAAACCTAATGAAAAATATGAACAGGACTTTATTGTATTATAGTTACTGCAATTACAAAAAAATGATTATTATTTTCGTTGTTGTGGTTGATTCCGCAGAAGTGGAAAACATCAGAGATATTTTCCGTGATAGCCTGCTTCTCTTTTGTGGTCATCGAAAGGTTTCGGGCGTTCGCCCATCATTAGGATGATTTTATCAAAACAGTGTGATAACTGAAGACTTGCACAGTGCAAATTCATTTGATGCATGATACAGCTGGTACACAGCTAAAGGGTAATCAACTGAATTTGCTCTGTGCTAGTCTAAGTTATTATACTGTTTGACAAAAACATCCTGATGATGGGCGAACGCCCGAAACCTGTCGATAACCACAAAAAGAAGCAGGCTATGACAGAAAATGTCTCTGATGCTTTCCAGCTGTGCGGAACCAAGCACAACAAATATTTTACTCACGTGTTGAATATAAAATTTTTCTTCGACTATATTAATTTCTTTTTTAATTGATATGAATATAAATTAAATTTCATATTAAAAAATATGAAAAATATCAAGACTGATTATGTATTTTAATTCAATTCGAACACTCCTCTCGTTTTGTAAACTTCTCTCTTCAATATAACCATAAATTCGTTGTTATTTGGGATTTGTTTTGAAATATATTTTTGTTTTCACGTATTGCGGCTAGAAGTCGGGCTAATTACAAATTGTATAATATTACTTTACTCCACTAGTGAGAAAAAGTAATGGCCGCATTTACTTATTGCCCACTTGTGATAGAACCATAAATCTTACTGACGTAGTGCTGCACGTAAGAGGATCATATTGCAGCTACCCAGAATTCTCCAAAAATCATTTTTTTTTTGTCAGAAATTTCCCCAAATAAGGATTTCCTCACCAAAATTGTTTTTTTAAGAAATGGATGACTTTGCAAATTTTGTAGGATAATGAAGAAGTGAAAAAAGAGTAGATTAAAAAATCCTAGAATGAGAAAATTTGTAAAGTAAAAGTTTCGGGAGTGCACCCACTTAAAGTGTGACACCCACATTAAATGGTGATAATTGGTGTGAGAAAGAGAGTGAATTAGAAAGAATAGATTTTAGAAAAATAAACTAGAATATATGCTGAACACTCTACAATGAATAGAACGCATAAACTGCAAGGACTTTACAAGTATGATGTAGAAAGAGGCAGACTGGATGACTGATGAAAAGGTAGTAAAAGGTTGCTGGCTGGTTAAAAACTGGTCGTAAAACTGTTGTCAAACTATACTGCTGTCACTCTATTTTTATGAATCGAACTGTCCGTCCCTTCCTAGTATAATGAAATGTAATTGGTGATGTTGTGTGTTTGTGTGCTGGTAGCTTTTGTAGCACGAGCGGTTTAGTAGAAGGGCTTGTAAGTATATATGTTTAAGAAAGAAGTATTAAGAAATAATTATGAAAACACTGGTAGATTAAATTAAATATACTTTCTTTAAAGATATTTAAATATTTTACAATATCACAACTATTATGTTTATGAAATTAAATATTTATCTAGATTAAATGCAAAGGTCTTATGTTTTAACTTAAAGTGGCATTGGTTTTTTAGAGAGCGATTCCTGAAGCAAGTGTTCTGGCTTTGAAAGCGGAATGCAGACTGTCCTAAGGAATGCCTTTTCTTACAAAACAGTTGGCCAAGTGGCATTATATCAATTTAACGGATTCTTGAGCCTTTGTCTCTTTATAGCAATGACCTTAAATTATAGTACCTGGCTCTTTTTACTGCACTAAGATACAATTAAAATATTAACAAAATTCTATTTTTCAAACTATAAAATATTCTAAACTATTTTTCAAAACTATCATTTTCTTTCATTTCTTTCTTCCACTACACTAGCCTAGTTGGGAAGTAACTAAATTCGATTCATTTAATGTGCTTCTCCGCTTTTCGGATCCTATGAATCTTTGATGATTCGGATCCCATTACAGTGACGTTAAAATCTGATGCACGATAGGTATGATTGTTTTTTTTTTTTTTTTAATTACTTTCTGTAGTCCTAAAAAATGAAAAGGAAGAAAGTAAAATGGACTGGAATGTTCTTCTTTTTTTTTTAACTCAATTGAATGCATGACTAAACAAATAAGTCCCTTTCTGAAAGGATATTTATTCATTACAAGCAAAGTGAACATACAGGTCTTCCGCCATGATTATAGACTATGACAAGAAAAAAAAGAAAGGGAGATATTAATACGTAAAATGACTATCGATGATGAAGTATTATTGTTCCTACGTAATATAGCAATGATGACTGGTAGGTGCTTTCAAGGAGTCTCTCACTCACCAGACTCCAATGTCTAATTAAACAGTCCCAGACTGGAGAGGGTACACTAACTTGTAGGTGCCTCAACAAACCAGTAAGGTCGCGGTGGTGTCGGCTTTATAGCCAAACCTCTACAAAAAAAAAATAATAATAATCTGGTGTGAATCACTCACACGTCTTTCTCTAATTGCAATTTACAAAATCATTATTGAAATTAATTTTCTTGAAACTTATAACTATATCAGAGACATTTTCCATGATAGCCTACTTCTTTTTGTGGTCATCGACCGGTTCCGGGCGTTCGCCCATCATCAGGATATTTTTGTTTGCACAGAGCAAATACACTTGATTCATTCATGATACATGATACACTGTGCAAGTCTATATTATTACACTGTTTAACAAAAATATTCTGATGATGGACGAACGTCCAAGACTGGTTGATGACCACAAAAAAAAAGAGCAGGCTATCATGGAAAATGTCTCTGATGGCTGAACCAACCACCACAACAATTATAACTATATGTTTATGTGGTCTTCAATATTATTTCAATTGGAGAATCTAAACTACTCACAATGGGAATATAAACTAATTCTTTCTTGGGAGGGAAGCACAATCACTTCCCTCCTCGAAACCCCCTTTAAATTAATTTTCTTTGAAGAAATAATTCAAACAGAAGTGATAGGTCTCTATATTGTGGATAATAAGTTTAGCAACTTTAAAGAAAAAAAATTAAAAAAAAAAAAAAGTTCAGTAAAGTCGAACTTCTGGCCAACCATATTTAGTTCTAATTAATATTATATAAGCGACAAAATCAAATGATAAACCGAAAATAGCACTTTAGAGGAAAGCATAACCGTTTTCGAGAAAACCAAAAAAAAAAAAGAAGGAAAATCCATTCAGTTAAATGGTATTTCTGGTTGACCTATTTTGACCAAAACCTTATTCTGAGGGACTGTTAGAGCATGAACGAAATATCAAGTTTGAACTCTCTGCGATTTTTCGTTTATTATTCTTATTATTGAATTGGGTGCCTACTGGCTTGGAACCAAAGACTGTATAGCCATATGGCTTTTATCCCCCCCGTTTCCCCCCAATTCATCCCCCTAATTAATCTCCCCCGGTAGTCCGGGATATTGCAGATAGACCGGTCAATCTGCAATATCCCAAGATATCCTTCAACTCCAATTCACCCAAGCAATCCCGCGAGTGTGGTGCCCTCCCACATACACGAAACCTAATACCAGCGAAACGGGGACACTGTCTAAAGTAATGGTACACCGTTTCCAAGCACACAAACACACACACACACACACAAACACACACACGCACATCAATTTCTAAAAACCACTTTTTCTGACTAAGAGGACCTCAAAACTTATGTTTTCCGTGAGAAGCAGTAAGAGAAAATAAAGAGCAAATATATATATATATATATATATATATATATATAGCGTAAGTGTGTATATGTTTTGTTTTTCCTCTATAGATTGTATTTATAGGGGAATGTATGATTGGTGCGAAAGAGCGGGGGGGAGGTGATGGGCACATACCGGCCAGGGGTGGCAACTTTTGGTCGTGTAGGAAGTCTTCCAGCATTATTTTAATTTACGGAGCCATTGTCTCATGGAGGAACAGGTGTGAGCCGAGATTTGCTATCCCGGCAACCGTATGATTGTGAGTATGTAAGATGTGTAAATAGTGCAAAAAATTTTTAATTTAGGTTAATTATTGAGGGGGGAAATTGGTATGAATGTAAGAATAGGTATGTTTGTATTTATTGTGTATGCGTGAAATATGTATGCATGTATTTATTTAATTGATATGAAAGTGGGATATGAAGTTGTAAATGTGCATATGCTGGATATCGGCAATTGTGAAGGTATAATATGCATCATTATGGCTTATGGCGAAGACTAATGCCAAAAAGGAGCTTGAAACTAGTGAAAGAATGTACACTTAACGCCTTGACTCGGAGGAGTAAGGTTGGATACACGGGCATGCGGGAATAGAGGGCAATGAGATGGCAGATCAGTTGGCTAGGGAGGGATCATCATTACCATTTTGTGGTCTTGAACCAGCCCTTGCCGTCACTAAGAAGTTTCGTGATAAACAGATTAGAATTTTGGGAGACGAGAGTCTTGGAGAAATGCTGGGAGGACACGCAGGGGTGCCTCCAAGCTAAAAGATTTATAAAAGGAATCAAGCAGGGGGTTTCGGATTACCTACTGTCTCTTAGTAGGACAGGTCTGAGGACCTTGGTGGGGGTAGTGACTGGACGGACACACATGGGTGTCTAGTCACTTGTTTAACATAGGGAGGACGTCTAGTCCCATTTGTCAGAATTGCGATGACGGAGTCAGGGAAACGGTGTATCACTATTTGTGTCAATGTCACCGTTTCGCTGGTACTAGGTCTCGCGTATTTGGGAGGATACCACTCTCGCAGGATTGCCTGGACGAGTTGGAGTTGAAGGATATCTTGGGATGTTGTAGACTGACCGGTAGGCTACCGGGGAAGGACTATTTCAGGGAATGATATGGGGGGCATCGGGGAAGATAAAAGCCATATAGGCTTAGGTCCCATGCCACCAGGCACTGGTTAATAATAATAATAATGCCAAAAAAGAAAACAAAAAGTAAAACAAGAAAACAAGCATACAATAACTTATTATATAAATTAAACTGTGATTAAATTTTCATCCCATCAAAACAGTTTAATGTAAAAAAAATGAACATAGAAATTTCAGTAGAATGTTAATCTAGCCATACTTGTACAACGGATACAGCTGTCAGCTACAATACACTGATGATAAATGTAACACTGATGGCGAACAGTACTCCACAATTTACAGTGATGTATGTAATCTCTCTCTAGTCTAGGTTTAAAAAAAAAAAATCATAATAATAATAATAGACAGAGCAGCTGTTCTGAAGGGATTTGGGGGATAATAGGGCTATAAAAAAATATAAAAAATAAAAAGGGGAACTTATAGTTTTTACTGTTTATTTTTACATAAAATACTCATTAAAATTATATTTATTATAATCTGATGGGAACTGAATAATAGGTTACAATTAGTTCGCTAGCGCATTCTAGCTCTGAAAGTAAAAACAATGTACTTCTCAAAGACAACGGCTATGTGATTGTTCACCACCAATATATGGTTTCATTTAGACTGCTCTTACCGCAGTCCTAACAAGTTGTGACAGCAAAGTTCATACAGCATTCACAACGCAACATCAACATTTCTCTTTACCTCACACTATCATTTTATATATTTTAGTGTAATTCCAGGAAGTTTGTGCTACTTATCTATTATACATTGTTCAGCTTTATTTCTAGTTTATTTATGTAACTAACCCAACTTCTCTCTCATTCAGAAGCCATTATATTGATGTAATAGGATCCGAAGAGAGGGATCCAAAGCAGAGAGATAGAGAGAGGATCACTCTCTAGTTTAGGCCAGACTAGAGTGGGAGAAACTGTTTAAATACAGCTGTGTCAGATATAGGAGGGGGGTCTACCGACAGTCTTGCAGCAGAGTTCATACAGCAGTCTCTACACGTCATCAAACTTTCTTTTGACCTGTCACTACCATTTTATATTATATTTTAGTGTAAAGTCCAGGCAGTTAGTGCTACTTTTCTATTATACAGAGTTCAGCTTTATTTCTAGTTTATTTATCTATCTAACCAAACTTCTCTCCTTTCCAAACCTACTATAAGCTCAAACTTGAATTTCCACCCAGGTAGCACCGCCGCATTTGACACAAAGATTTAGATCAAAACTGGAAAATCGAAAGTGCGATTTTGAATTATTTTCTTCAAGGTTTCCGCAGTTTTCTCGATTTTTTTTTCGAGAGAGAGAGTTTATACATTTATTAATACAACCCAATGTCTGTATGCTATTCCTTTCAGTTTTCCAACGATTTTTATGGAGATCTCTCGGTACCATAGCCAGTGAAATGTCATCCATCTATAATCTCCTTGTCCTGCCTCTAATGTCGCTTCTCAGTAGGTGTAAAATGGAGCATTCTTTATGATCAACTATTTCCTAAAATGGCCGGACCAATTCAGTTTCCCAGTTTCATTTTCATGTATATTTATTTTCTGTTCCTTTCTCCCTCTGATCCTATTCAAGCTCTACCTTATACAAGAGCACCTTGAGCTCAGTGACACTGGTGTAAAAAATGGAGAATAAAGCTTAACCCCACAAAGTGTGTCCAGGTTACATTCACATTAAGAAGACAGACCTGGCAACCACTATAAACATATCAGACATACCCACATCCACCGAAGTACGTCACCTAGGTCTCTACATAGACAATTGTCTTACATGGAACCCACATACAAGACTTAAAAGAAAATAACTAAACAGACTCTACGGACTACTTAGGAGACTCCTTGGGCCTAAATCCACCATGACAATACATAACAAACTCACTCTTTACAAAACTTTACTCAGACCAATATGTTGACATATAGAGCAGAATTGTGGGGCTCCACAAAACCCTCCAACATATAACACATACAATCTTTCCAATGCAAAGTCCTTCGTCGTATGTTTCTAATCGAACCCTCCATCACGACCTTAACATTCCATTTGTCAATGATCTTATCCACACCAGCTTCCACAAATTCCACAAAAACCTAGAGATCCACCCAAATCCTGCCGCCCAATCATAATCCTCACACCTTCACACCCTGAAAATATTCCATGGCGATTAAAGCGACTTTGGCCACGTATTCTTCTTCTTTCCCAACCTGCCAGTGTGCCCTAGGAAGTTCCAGCGCTGGCTGGTTTCTTCTATCACGCTATCCAAGTTGTGACGCTGACCCAACCTCAGTGTCATAATTTGTATAATATCTTGTATATACACATTTGCCAATATATATATATTGTACAAATACAAATAAATAAATAAAAAAATTCTGTTCCATTCTGTTCCTAATTTCTTCATTCCGAATATGATCCATTGATGACTTCCTGCCTTGCCAGGATTGGTCCCAACTTCGTTTCACAGTAATTTTTAGCATTGTTGAGAAATTTTAGCATCCTTCGAAAAAAAGAACTATACATTACTTACAAAGTTGAAGCTGATTTCCTTCTACCGTAAAACCAAATTCAAAGTCTCTTTGTATCGTATTTCTTATTCGTTGAACCTTCTTTTTTTTTCAGATCTCGTTCACTTGAACTAGAGTGACAGCCGAACGAACTGGAGTATAAGTTTTTGCCCCGTTCACTTTCTTTAGATTGAATTACCAAATTTCATTTGATTTTCTTCGATCTACTCAGAGAATCTCAACCATCGCCGGAATCTACCATGCGTACATGACTGCCAACTTTGTTTAATCCTTCGGATAATCCTAAAAGCGCCCAAGCACCTAAAACAATGTCAAAACATTCCGGAAGAATCCTTAAAATACATCGAAACAATCCATTAAACAAGATTACAATTCCTTAAAGGACCCTCCACCAAAAAGTAAGAGAAGAAATAATTTTAATAATAATCAATTTTCTGATACACTGTGTGTAAATTTAGAAGACAAAAAAAGCATAACTTAATTAAGCAAAACAATAAATAACTATAATTTAAGTAAAATGTAAATTGAAGAATGTGAAACAATACGAAGAGATTAGTGCACAAATTGAATAAAAGCTGTAATTATTTAACAACAACAAGTGGAAAGTTTTACATGTGACAAGTGGAAAGATAAGAAGTAAAAAGTTAAAAGCCGGCAGGGCAGAGTGGCGGTCGCAAAGTTTGGATAAAACAGAATCGAAAAGCTGCGCGTAATAAAGTAAGTAACCAAAAAAAAAAATAAATAAATAAAATAAAATAAAGATAACAAATTTCATTCAAATATACAATTGTCTATTAATTAAAAATAAATTCAACCAAGATATATCAACAAGAAGTAGCGAATATATTATATACTTTAAATAGTTTCTTTAATACAATGGACAAATAAAACTAGAAGTTAGCGACATCATTGATGTTCCCTATAGCAAATACAAATAAAAAGAGAAAATGAACGAACTAACTATATAGCTTGATATTGCTGGCAGCGAGAGCTAGGTAAGCAGTGGGTCTAATTTATGAGTACAACTTTGTGCAGATAATATTGTGTGCCGTAACAAAACAACATTGTAGTTTAAATGTTGTAATAGCATTAAAAGCAGTTTCCAGAACTTTCCCATCGTTACACATTAAATAAATTAAACAAAAAGCTTGTAACTACAAACATTTGTTAGTTGGCAAAATGTTTTTTTTTTTTTTTGGTTTTCATGAAATAACAGCTAAAACTATAACATGGACATATGTACAAAAAGAAACAATCAACTTCAATTATTTTAATTATAATTTTCAGAGCTCAAGTGCTGCGTGAAAGCTGTTCTTTAGAGTTTATCAAACAGAGGAATACGATCGTTGTTTTTTGAATTAAATTTTTACTTGTTCATATATTTTACTGATCAGTAAGATAGTTCAATAAATTCAGAATGAAATGGCCAGTGGAAATCAACCTGAAAATTACAATTGGCAACAGTTCTGTCTGTTCACCAAGACTAACCAAGAGAGGCGAAGATAATAATATAAATGCTTATTGTAACCTATTGTATTAAAAAATATGGTCAATAACAAAAACGTAAATAAATACGTTCTTAGTAAATGAGGAAACAAAAAAATGATTTAAGAAAATATTTAGTCCGTTTAAACATAGAGATTATAGAAGAAAATTTATTTTAGCTAGGAAATAAATACAATAACCAAAAAATGGGGTGTATAGCACGGCTTAAATTGATAAATTCCTTTGAAGGATGGGAAATGAAAGAGTGCTAAAGATTTTAAAGACCTTCCATTAACTCTCCAGGCGGTCAAATCTATAATCGATTGTTATCAGTATCGCTATAATAAAATTAATTTTATATAATTATGTTTTAAATAAATGGAAGATCCATGTTCAAAGTAAAGGCAAATTCGGATTTACAATCGAGTTCGGTTATTGATTCATAAGTCGATATAGCTATGATTACAGTGCACTTCGGACAGTGTTCTCTCGTCACAGACTAAACACTGTCCATCGCCGTACAGTGAGCTGTAGAGGCTCCTAGGAAGAAAAAAAATCTAAGGGACAGCTTGACTCGAACCCGGATCCTCCGCGTGGGAGTCCAGTACGCTAACCACTTAGCTACTCCCTTCCATAAAATATGAATGTGATTTTTTACATCACGACATCGTTTTCAACATATTCTTAATCTAATTTAAACATAAATTAATATCATTTAAAAATAAGTATGTTAACAAAAAAAAAAAAAAAAAGAAAGAATATATTTGATTTTCTCTATTATTTATTTTAATATTATCTCTAATTTGCCGTTTACTACCAAACCTTCTTTCATATCAATTTAACTTGATTAATTTTCTTGTATTAACCTTGCTTATATTTTACATTTATTTATTACTTGTACAAACAAGAGCTTTTTGACTGTCCATAAACTTTGTATTGCCTTTGAAATGTTTTTGGTGAGGGATGTGTTGTATGTTTATAGTAGTAGTTGGTGTAGCACGAGTAGTTTAAGTTTAGTAAAAGGGCTTGTAAGTATATATGTTTGAGAGTGAAGTATCAGAACTAAGAAAGTAATCACTATTGCTAACAATAAATATATTCTAATAAAATAATAACTACAAGTTATTTGCAAAGATATTATAAACTTATTAATATATTGTGAAACTGCACTGATTCTAAGATAGCGATTCCTGAAGTGTACTACTTCGGTGTCTACAACAAAACTGTCTTGAAGGAATGTCTTCTAATTGTAATTTGTTAAATCTTCCCCTATGAGAAGAAGGGGTAGACAATGCTATCAAGTTCATGAACTCTAAAAGACAATAGTGATCTTCTACCTGAATAGTCCTTTTGCAAGGGAATGCTACTTTTTCTTTATAATCTTCATTATTTTCAAATTAAATATATTTTTATATTTCTGGCATCCATCACACCTTGTCTACAAACTTCATCTATTCTTATTAGTACAGTTTACACCTGAAATAACTTACCTGAAATGACTTGATAAAACACTGAGCATACATGAACACCCACTCTTCCAATTTACTTATAACTAAGGAACGGATTTTTATGTATTTAAAAATGCCAAATATTTAATTAAAATATGCATTTATTTTCGTCAATTATGTGGAAAATATGTGATTTTCTTAAAATATTTTCTGGAATATTTAAGTAAAATGGACATTTTTTTTTATGAAAATGGAATTTTTTTGGGGGGGCAAGTTATAATTATTTATACAAGAAAAGAACATTTTTACAATTTATAATAATTTATTAGGAACAAAATAATTTGTTTTTACAAGTTATAATGATTTATACAACAAAGAACATTTTTACTATTTATAAAAAGATGTGTTAAATTTTCAATTTTGAAAACTTCACTCTTCGAAATTGTTTGCAACCACATGAAATTTCAAATGTTGGAACGTAAAGTGACGACGATCTGGGCGTAAGATGGACTTGTAACGACTAAAAGATCGTTCAACATCTACAGATGTTATAGGTGCCTTGCTGAAAGAAGTTATCTCGTTGGTTGTAAAGGGTACACGATGTTCTGAGGTGACTTCTGTTCCACTGATAATATCAGAAATCTGGCAGATGGTCTCCCACCCTTTGTTCTTGCTCAGTACTTCTACCAGTTTTGATCTGATCAGATCTCCCTTACTCCCAGGTATTCCTTCCACCTTTTCGATGACTTTTTTAACGTTGGACACGTTTTCTGTCAGTCGAACATTTTGGGACTCAAGTTGGGTAATGGCTTGTGCAAGAAATACGCAATTGTCAGAAATGAATGCAAGGTCGTTCCTTAAATTAGGTTTCTCAAATAAAGACTTGGCTGTATTTATCGCTACTGCTTCGTCTTCGAGATGTGAAAGGACATTCTTGATTTTATTGTAGTTTTCATAGTAATACTGAGCTGCTTCCAGCCAAGTACCCCATCTTGTCAATATTGGTTCTGGTGGAAGGCACAAGTCTGGATAGAGATCTTTTAGCATTTTAATGCGACTTGGTGCTTTTAAGAACACTTTTTTAACCGAGGAGATTAAGGAATCTACGTCACTGAACAAAGATCGGACAGTTTCTGCTACTCGATGCAAGGCATGAGCAATACACGTCACATGAATTATCTTAGGATAAAATACCTGAATAGATTGCCCAGCCTTGACCATGTTGGGGGCAGCATCAGAGAGAAACAAAAGAACTTTTTCGTTCAAAACTCCACTGGGCCATAGGATATGCATTGAGGCATCGAAGAATCGTGAAATGGTGGAATGATTGCATTTTTCGAGAACCTCACAGTTCAAAAGGAATGGCTTTGAATCCACATCAGCATCACTGTCAAGTTTTCCAATAACTGCATTGGCAATATACCTGCCCTCAACGTCAGTGGTTTCATCAATTGACACCCAAATCGGTCCATCTTTGATATGTTCTCGAATTTTGGTTAGTGTATCTTTATAGATATCTTCCAGGTAGTTTTTCCGCAGAGTGCTCTCGTCAGGCATTTTTTTCCCAATATAGGTCTCTAAGAATCCTTTGAAATGAGGATTTTTAAGTTTGTGGAAAGGGATATCTGCTCTAACCAAAGCCCGACACAGATCTGTACTCAGAGTAGACTTACTTGATGATGGAGATGTAAGGAAGGCTTGATAGGACGTCCTCTCTTTCTTTCTGTTTTTATTCTCTATGTGCGATCCGGTGGCAATATGTTGGGTGACTTGGGAACGTTGAGAGCAAGAAACGCGCTTGTCACAAGCTGTGCAGTACAAAATGTCTCCATCACTTCGAAAAAGTTCTGCTGGAAACTCGCGAAGATATTTAGCAACCAGTTGTCTGTTTGAGGCCGATGTTCGTGGCATTTCACCCAAAAAAGAATACACTAAGTGACCGAACGAAATGAATTGGACACTTCAACGAACGAGCTGAAAGAACAGACAACGTCAGACAACTTCAAAGAACTAACAAGTGCCCGTCACTGTTTAGCAGCATTCTGTGTAAATTACAATAACCATTGTACCCACTGTGATTCACAGCCCTACAGTCTGTGGTTCACAGTTCCTGTCAACCACCTCCCAATTATGAAAATATGCCCAAAATGAAAAATATGAAAAAATATGTACATATTTTGATTAAATATGTAGAAATATTTATTTATTTTGATCAAATATGTATAAATATGCGATAACATCCAAATATGTGGAAATATGTGAAATAAAAGTAGACTCAAACGGCTTAAAAAGTGTCAGTATGAATACTTCTAGTTGAAAAACGTCTGTAAATTGCCTAGAAAAAATATGTAAATACATACGAATCCGTTCCCAACTTATAACTGATAATTCATCTTTCTTTAATAATTATTAGAAGTCGATTTCACAAAAAAAAAGAAGAAAATATCTTAACTAGCCGACGGAAAGATATATAAGTTTTGTTAAAATATTCTGAAAAGTTATTTGTTTGGTTCTTATCAAAAAAGAAAAGGAAAAAAATAAAGCAACAGTAAGAAAAGAGAGGAAAAAATTCGATTTAACAAATAGAGAAGTAAAGAAGGAAAAATGGAAGGAAAAAAGAAAACACCCATACATACACACACACACATACACTCACACATGTATATATATATATATATATATATATAAAGGTTAAGAATAAGAGAAGTAATATTTGAGAAGGGAAAGGAGATCATGTGAAGAAAAGAAAATGGTTGACTGTGATGGCTGGAAATCTAAAAGAGGAAGCCTTAGAATAAGAAGTTAAGATGAACTTTTGCTTTATCCCGGCTTATCTGCCACCTTCCTGCCGTCTCCCCCCCCCCGTACTAACATCCGCCCATCTATAGCTTATTTTACACGCAATTCTCCTTATACCATATGAATTTATTATTATTATTATTATTATTATCTTTTTTACTATTTACTTTACGAAAGAATAAAATATTAAATCTGACAACTATCCTTATGTGGTTATTATTTATCATTACATTATAACAATATGGATTCATTAAAAAAAAAAATTACCATTCATTAAAAAAAAAAAAAGGAAAAAAAAAATGTATTACTATGGTTGACTTGCTCATAAAAATTAAAAACTTCTGTACCTCTCTATGGATACAAGTGATCAGTGTTAGATTCGTCTATTATTATTATTATTGAGAATAGATTTTAGAAAAATAAACTAGAATATATGCTGAACACTCTATAATGAATAGAACCACATAAACTACAAGGACTTTACAAGTATATAGAATTAGGGTAGGAAGAGATGTAGAAAGAGGCAGACTGGATGACTGATGAAAAGGTAGTAAAAGGTTGCTAACTGGTTAAAAACTGGTCGTAAAACTGTTGTCAAACTGTACTGCTGTCACTGTATTTTTATGAATCGAAAACTGTCCGACCCTTCCTAGTATAATGAAATGTAATTGGTGATATGTGTGTTTGTGTGCTGGTAGCTTTTGTAGCACGAGCGCTTTAGTAAAAGGGCTAGTAAATATATATGTTTAAGAAAGAAGTATTAAGAAATAATTATGAAAACACTGGTAGATTAAATTAAATATATTATCTTTAAAGATATTTAAATATTTTACAATATCACTACCATTATGTTTATGAAATTAAATATTTATCTAGATTAAATGCACAGGTCTTATGTTTTAACTTAAAATGGCACTGATTTTTAGAGAGCGATTCCTGAAGCAAGTGTTCTGGCTTTGAAAGCGGAATGCAGACTGTCTGAAGGAATGCCTTCTCTTACAAAACAGTTGGCCAAGTGGCATTGTATCAATTTAACGGATTCTTGAGCCTTTGTCTCTTTATAGCAATGACCTCAAATTATAGTACCTGGCTCTTTTTATTGCACTAAGATACATTTAAAATATTAACAAAATTCTATTTTTCAAACTATAAAATATTCTAAACTATTTTTCAAAGCTATCATTTTCTGCTATGGTGGTTGGTTCCGCAGAGCTGGAAAGCATCAGAGACATTTTGGGTGCCTACTGACTTGGAACCAAAGACTGTATAGCCACATGGCTTTTATCTTCCCGTTTCCCCCCAATTCATCCCCCTAATTAATCTTCCCCGATATTCTACCGGTCATTCTGCAATATCCCAAAACATCCTTCAACTCCAACTCACCCAGGCAATCCCGCGAGAGTGGTGCCCTACCAAATACACGAAACGGGGACACTGAAATAAATGGTGATATGCGGTTTCCCTAACACCATCATCACAGTTCTGACATATGGGACTAGACGTCCTCCCTATATTATGCAAATGACTAGACACCCATGTGTGTCCGGTCACTATACCCACCAAGGTTCTCAGTCCTATCCTACTAAGGGACAGGAGGTAATCTGTAAACCTTCTGCTTGGTTCCTTTGATGAATCTTTTAGCGTGGAGGCATCCCTGCATGTCCTCCCAGCATTTCTCCAAAACCCTCGTCACCCAAAGTCTGATCTGACTATCACAAAAACCTCTTAGTGACGGCAAGAGCTGGCTCGGAAACAGAAAAAGGTAAAGAGGAAACCCCCCCTAGCCAGCCGATCCGCCCTCTCATTGCCCTTCTATTCCCGCATGTACGGGTACCCAATGGAGCTGCACCTTACCCTTCTGAGCTAAGGCATCAAGCCTTCTCCTACATTCTCCCACGAATTTCGAACTCAAACACGGCTTACTCAAAGCCCTCAGTGCGGCCTGACTAGCAGAGAATACACGCACGGCTTTAATCTCTCCCTGCCACTCCCCCGCAAGGCAGTAGCATTCGTTAATACCAACAACCTCGGATTGAAAGACAGTGGCCATATCTAGCATATTACCCTGAGCAAATATACAGTGCGGAACAAAAATCTGACATCGTGAATATTTCCAATAATTCATAGAACATTCCAATATACATACGTATTATAAAACATTAATTAACGTATATATATATAAAATTTAATATTATTATAGATATAGAAGAAATGGATATTTAAGGAAATACAATCTAGAAACAAAACTGAAGTTTTAATCTTAAAATGGCGGAAACAAAAGACTTCTTTTCTTCTTTTTTTATTAATATTTTAATATTTTGTTGGTCCAGCTTCAAACTTTTATAAAAATGCGAAGATTGAACAAAATCTATTGCATTGCGATAGTATATCAAATTTGCAAAATGGATTATTCACAAAAATTCTAAGGGGATTAGGATGTTAAATGTTTCTCTAAATTGCAAAACTAGTATTTCTGGACTTGATTGGTTGCCCTGTCGTAAGGTCTGCGATGTATGTAGACTTCAATCACTATCTATTCCTAAAATTAAATTGCGCAACGCTTCTCCATCATCTACAAAGTTAAAGCAACTATATAAGTTCATGAAACAAAAAATAGCTAAAAACAGATTTTATTAATAAAATTATATCTGTAGTAAGGGAATGTCGAATGATTGGTTCACATTAGATGATTTTTTTTTGACCAATGTTCATGTATTAAGTAGTTATTTACACTAAGCAATGAGTAAACTAATGCTATTTTACCCTTGAGTTTAGTTATTTACCGTCACAAGTGCAACTGAACGAGAGTATAAATATATTTTATTACTCACCAGAGACATTTTCCGTGATTGTCTGCTTCTTTTTTGTGGTCATCGACCGGTTTCGGGCGTTCGCCCATCATCAGGCGTGTGCAAGTTAATGTTATTACACTGTTTGACAAAAAATATCCTGATGATGGGCGAACGCCCGAAACCGGTCGATAACCACAAAAAAGAAGCAGGCTATCACGGAAAATGTCTCTGATGCTTTCCAGTATTGCGGAATCAACCACAACAAATATTATACTCATGTGTTGAATATTAAAATTTTCTCCGACCACATTAATTTGTTTCTTAATTTATATGAATATATAATAAATAAAATTTCATACTAAAAAAAAATGATGAAATGTGTCAAATACTGAGTAAGTACTTTTAATTCAAGTCGAATACTCCATTCTTTTTTTTTGTAACCTTCTCTCTCATTAGTTTAATCTCAAATTAGTTGTTATTTGGAATTTGTTTTGAAATACGTTTTTGTTTTCGTGTATTACCGCTAGAAGTCGGGCTAGTTAGAGTTGAATAATATTACTTTACTTCACTAGTGAGAAAAAGTAATGGCGGAAATAATTTTATAATCATTTAATTTTTATTCAGTTACTTTGACAGGATTAAAAATTTTAAGAACAAAAAGTAATGTGTGTAAACCAAGTAAAAATAGCGCTTGCTCCTTATTTATCAATCTGCTACCCTTATAAAATTAAAGTAATTCTAATATAAACGGAATAATTACCTAGACAAGACCATAATGATAATAAAAGTATAAGAAAATCTGTTGTTATATTTCTAGCCTGGATGAAGGAGATATTATTGTTTTTAACTTCTCGTACAAGACACAAACTCAATATTAACTATCCGCAGCTGTTTCCTGTTCTTGTCAACGTCTTTTATGGTTTAACTTCATCTCTTTAGCTGGTTGTTCAGTTCACTAATACCATCATATTTCTCTGAGAAGATTTCAGTGTGTGTAAAAGTGTTTTACAGCTTTTAACGAACTAACTATCCAACACGTAGTTACTATTTCCTAACCACTTAGTGTAGTAGCATACTAGCAGCATCTTCATATCTTCTTTACAAAAACACAAACTTCATCAGGTTTAAGTTCATCTACTAATCTTTGTTGTATAAATAGACCAGTCTATTCTGTCTTAAAATTATCTTCTACATACATGAACATTTATATTTTAATGGTGTGTATTTTTTTTTATCTTAGATCTTTTCCTAAATATTATTAACTTCATTATGGAATTCTTTTGAAGACTAGCTATGCCAGCTGGGCGGCAACACATCCTCACAACTATCTATTTATTAATCACACGATGTAATTACAATGGTAGGATGTTTATGATGATTTGATGAAATAACAACATACACTACTGACCTGTACTACCTTTTTTTATTTACTTATGAAATGCTTAATGAGAAGAAAAAGGTATGTAGATGACAGAGTGACTGAGGGCGAGTGATGATGTAGAATGGTACTGCAGCTAATTGTAGAATGGTATTGGGTAAATAGCTCAGCTTGTTGAGTGGTGCAGCTAATTAGAATTCCTGCAGTTAATCGTAACCGTTGATTGGCCTGTTAATTTTAAGGGCTTTGGTAGAGAGTTGAATGAAATAAAAGCTGAATGCTTATTAAAAAGCAGTGGCTTGAATTAACTTTTTAAATGTTGTGTTATAATTGCTCAATAACAGGTAAACATTTGAATGCTTGTCCTAGACTTGTTGTTTCCTTCGAGCGTATTTTTCTGGACACATCAAATGTTGTTTCTTTTTACCTAAAAACCATGAAATTGCCGGGGCTTATGGAGAAGTTTGGTTCTTAAAGTCGTATGCCATTTGTCCATATAGTGAAGTTAGCTTGACAGAGAGCAGGGGTAAGAAATTTTGATGCTAGCGCTTGATGTTCGTTGTAGCGAATTTCTTCAACAAAGGACTGTCCATTACATAAATTTATGGCTTTGGTTACTAAGCGGTATCTTGTGTGTCTTATATAATAACAATACCCGTACTTGAGTTTGTAATTGATTTTACACACTGAATAAAGAGAAAAGAGAATATTGAGAGAATAGGGTGACCGAATGACACTTGGCTGTCCTAGCGATCAATATAATAGATATAAGAATCGACAGAAATTAGTGAGAATGAATTTAGGAATGATGAAGAAATACTAGATGTATATGCTAAACACTGTATAATAAATAGAAAAGCAAACTGTAAAGACTTTACACTGTTAAAGTATGTAGTAAGAAGAGAATAATAAAGAGACAGACTGGCTGAGTAATTAGAAAGTAAGTAGATTGGTTGCTGACTGGATGTATTGCGGCAAAAGCGGTTGGAAATCTGTGCTGAAATGTTCTGTTCCAGCTCTATGTATATGTATGAATATATTTCTTCCTCCCTAGTCTGGCCTAGTTTGGGGAGTAACTAACGTTTCATTCAACTAATGCTGATTCTTCGCTCTTCGAATCCTATGAATCTTTAATGATCAGGATTCCATTACAATCGTTAAGTTAAAAAAAAAATATATATACTGATGTCTCTTTTAAGGAAATCCAACAAATGCACTTCATTAAAGTTGCATTTCCTATTGACGATTTTGATCTAAACTTGGATTCCTGAGATAATTAATATTTAATCGGAATATAGAATTTGAAAATTCTTCGATATTTACGTACTGTGATTTATTTTTATTCATACAAACAAACACATGCACCGTGTAATTAATTCCGGTGAAAATTTTGTGCAATTGCATTTCTTTATTTTACAATATTAAAGAAAGATAGAAATATATGCACAATTTTTTTTTGTAAAACACCCCAAAATTATTGATTCCAAATGTCTCATTTTCCACCTAAAGAGTTTCCAACGCCTCCATTCAGTGCCCCATTCAGAACCTCAATGTCTAAAAGGTTCTGATTCATTTTGTTAAACTGTCTGGATCCTGAGCCACCTCAGTAAAACTATTGTGTAAATAGTAAAAATATTTTCATTGATTCTTGAGTTAATTTGAGATATTATCACTAAAATGTTATAGAAAAATATTTTCTACACGAGAATTTCATTCTTTCCAATGAAAGCGGAATATAAAGTAATATCCTTCTCTTCACATGTGTAGCTAGAAAATAGGGTAGCATTTTTATCTTCGACTTCTTTCTTTTTTCTACCACTGAAGGGAAGATGTGAGAAATATGGACCAGATAACTGATCAAGGATATGAGATTTGTGAAACAAGAAATCCGGAGACACTATAGTATAGTATTCAATTCCTAAGATAGCATAACTTCTTACCACAACCTTCTCTTTTTTTTGTGTGTGTGTATGTGTGAATAACTCATATATTAGTGGGGAGAAATATTTTTGGATGTTATGTGGAAACGAGCTTTATATTGTAAGCAAAGGAAGAGATGTACATACGTGTTTGTACGTTACTCTGTGTGTATGTGTGTGTGTGTGTGTATTGCCAAGCAGCATTCGGTGAGTTAGTAATGTATTTATATTATATCTTCTTTTTGTTTTTTGTTCCTTATAGTTTATTTTACCTGTCATGAATAAATGCGGGTCCCAAACTTTAAGGCGTACATAACACACGCACGCGCACATACAAATGCGTATAAAGCAAGAATGAGTGAACAATAAACAAGGGAAAAAAGAGTGGAATCTGCAGCCCAGTTAGATCTTCTCGTTCGGTTGAGCCACATACAAAATAAGTAAATATTGTTTACGAAATGGAATGGAGCGGGGCTGTTGATAAAGACAATGTTAGTGTAAGGCCTACGACATTATGTTAGCAAGGAAGGAGCCCGAAAAAACGAAACAAGAGAATAAAAGCAATTGTGGACAAAGGATACACGCACATATATGGCCAACATAAACAATAGGTGGTGGATGCCCATTACATAGCCGGGTAGTAACTTCGTCCCGACTATAATATGTGGCATTCTCTTTATTATATGTAAAAAAAAAGAAGATATATATAAAGAGAGAGAGGGAGAATAAACAAAGAAAATAGCCGATAAAGCGTAACAAGCAATCCAGTTTGTACATACAAACATACATTCAAATAAGATTACACACTACACTTGGACCAAGTTAGGGGATGCTAGCGTTTAGATAAGATGTGGTATATTGGTCCAAAAAATAAAAATAAAAAAGAGGCAATCTTTAATGGAGGTTAAGAGTTCAATAGAACCCTTCTATTACTCACATTATGCGACACATTCACATACACAACCTAAACTTGGTGAGGACGGGGGGCGGGGCGGACGAAACACTATAGTATCATACCCACAAAGGGAATTCATTGCTGCAAGCAGAGACTACCATCTTGATCATTCTAATCACGGAACAGCTATAAATATCATCTACTTGGTACAAGGTATATATTGCTAAGAGATGGTTTAAACTTGAAAGTTCTTATGCCAAGAAAGCTATGTACCGACGACGCACCTAGCCACTTCCCCGTTCATCCATCATTTGTACACATGCAGCGGCAAGGTTAATAAACGTACTCTCGCATCAACCTTTATTGTACGTGCTATGAACAATAAATGAAGTAAATTATCTTCAATTTCACTTTTTTTATTGATTTATTAATTTATTTTTATTACATAGTCAAATTTATTTTATTTCAATTTTTTTGTTGTTGTCAAACCATAACAGAATTATACATTATTATACGGCTAGGTGTCTGAAACGTCGAACAAACTTTTATGGATAATATATTTTTTTTCTTTGACCTCCAGCCAACCAATATTTTATTTGTTTCATTAACACAGGCCAAAAACATAATTATTATTTATGTTGTTAAAATAAAAAAAATCTGGTGTGAAACACTCACACAACTTTCTCTTACTCCAGCTCTCAAAATGATAATTGACAAATTTTATACTTTGTGTACCAAATTTAATGAAATTCGTCCAAAACTGAAAAAACTGTTCAGTAAAAGCGCACTTCCGGTTTACTAATTTTCTTGAAACTCGGAATTTAAGCCATCTATTTATTTCTAACTAATTATGTTTGGATGATAGAATTGTATAATCAACTATGATAGCACTTTGATGAAAAGCTAACCCCACCCCTCCCCTAAAAGTTCCCTTAAAAGAATTTTCCCAGAGAAATGTTTTAGATAAAAGTTATAGATCGTTGCATGTTTAGTTTATACACGAAGTTTTAAAAAAATCGTCGGAGCAGCCATTTTTGAGAAAATTGCGAAAAAGTGAATAAATCATTTAGTAAAGTGGTAAAGTAATCGTACTTCCGGTTATCCGATTTTTTCAAACTCGGAATTTCAACAACATATTTAATTCTAATTAAGATTATTTAGATGACAGAATTGTCTAAATAAACTGATATAGCACTTTAGATAGAAACCTAACCCCACCCCTCCCCATAAAGTGCCCTTCAGTGCATTTTCTCGGAGAAATGTTTCAAATAAAAGCTGTAGCTCTTTGTATGTGTGGTGTATGTTAATAGTTTAAAGAAAATCGTCGGAGCTATTTTTGAGAAAATCGCAAAAAAGTAAAAAATTCAACTAGTAAAGTGGTACTTCCGGTTGAGGAATTTTGACAGATAACGTAGTGTCAGATCCCACGGTGATACCTAAACGGAATATCAAGTTTCAACTTTCTACGGCTTTCCGTTTTTGAGCTATGCTGTTCATACATACATACACACAACACACACACACACAGACCATTTGCTAAAAACCACTTTTTTGGACTCAGGGGACCTCAAAACGGATATTTCCAGTGAAAACTCGATATCGAAAATTTGACACGATTACAATACTTCCTCTTACTAGGAGTAAGAGAAAGTAAAAAGGGTCCTAGTTCTGGAAATCTTTGTTCCAAAAAATTAAAAGTATCGCTTCATTTATTGGAGAATAATGTTTAAATTATTCCATTGCTTTATATTGTTTAGATTAAAAAGTTAATTACTTAATGTAGTAATTCATATTGTATGAATCTGACAAAAACAACAAAATTTCAAGTTAGGCCAAATGCCCATGGGATGTGCCAAAGTATTTAGAATTCTACAAGCAGCCCTGATTTTTCACAAGAATAATTATAGAATTTACTTCATCGAAAGAGCATAGAAAGTTTCTGTACTTTACTTAAAATAGAAAAACTTGGAATTATTGTGATACTAAAAATTTCAATTACATAATGGAGTTCAAATATAAATTAAGATTGACACTGTAAAGGGGGTTGTGACTTGCCATTAAGATGAACTGAAAAAGTTAACAAGTTATGAAATAATAAATAAGAAGAAAGAAATAAAGATTCCAAAGATGTGGAAGGATCGAGTAGGCAAGTAGAAAACAGGGAAGAAGATAACGTAGAAGGAATGACGTGCCGCACATAACACAATACTTGCGCTACAAGTTGAATGATGCCACCCACCCACCATTGATTGAAATATAAAATTCAGTTCAGGAAAGTGTTTTTCTTATTTCATTAATAAATAATAGGCTAACGAGACATTTTTGCCTTGGCCTGTTACACCGTTGCACTAACATTTCCAACTTTTAAACATTAGTTTCTGATTCATGGTTTGAAACATTTGTTTCATTGTTTTTTATTTCTTTCTCTTAATATTTTTGGACAGTATATTACGTGATCATAACATCAATAGAGCTAAATTTTGTTAGTATTCCTTCACTTGTTGCAAGTAGGAAATTGTACGATCGTGTCACATGTCTAAAATTCTGTTTTTAGAGATTTCTCCCTCTTCAGTTGTCAATTTCTGGGTTTTCCAAAGTGAACCCGGATACAAAGACTTCACTAAATATTTACCAACCAGCCTTATACCATGATCTTTTTTCTCACTTCATACAGCATATTTTTTTTTTGAGCAAGCTAAAAAATTAGTTGGCTAGAATCAAAGAAGTAACTCAGGAACTACAAAACAAAAATATACTGATATAAAGAAAATTTTATGATAAAATTAAAACATATAACAATTAAACAATAATAAAAAGGTATGATATCTGTTAGGAAGAATGGGGAGTTAAATGTTTGAGGAGATTGTTGTTTAGTTGTAGAGTAAAGTATGCTTGCAAAGAAAAGAGAAAGGGGAAATTTTTCCAAGCTGGGAAATATGAAGAGTGGTAGAACTGAAAAACAATCAATTATTAATTATAAGAGATATAAATGAATATAAATAAACTAGAAAATGAGTGGAAAGTGTAAAAAGTTGGTATGTGTAATTGTTGAGTTGAGGAAACGGAAAATGCTGTTGTAAGAAGAGGTAATGACGTCCTTGACTTTTTTGTTGTTGATAGAGTTAAAGTTGAGGTAAATGTGGATGGATTTAGAAAGAAGTCACTTCAGGTGGTTGGAATGGGTGGTTAGGACACAAGCATTTCGGAAATCAAAGGAGTGGGCAAAGATGAGTGCGTGTTTTGTGTGGGATGTACTGTCAATATTCGTAGGTGCTGTTTTGATACAAAATGTACAGAATTCATTTTGTCATAAGTTTCAATGGAGTCTTTGAGTTTAGAGAAAAGTTAGCTGAGTTTGTTAGAGGAGTAGAAGCCAGATTTGAAATTTGGAATGATAGACCTTAGAATATGAATGATTTTGTATGAAATGTATTTTTTTTTTTTGCTTTTCCTTGATTTGGTAAATTTATTCTAATTACTTAGGGCTAAAATTTTGTCAGAGATATTTTTCGTGGTAGCCTGCTTCACTTTGTGGTCATCGACCGGTTTAGGGCATTCGCCCATCTTTAGGATGCGTTTTTCAGACAGTGTGACAACAGAGACTTGCACAGAGCGAATTCAGTTTACACACTCGAGTGTAAACACTCTGAAGATGGGCGAACGTCTGAAACCAGTCGATGACCACAAAATGAAGCAGGCTCCCACGGAAAATGTCTCTGATGCTTTCCAGCTCTGCGGAACCAACCACCACAACTACTAAAATTTTGTATTTGGAAAAATTTTTGGGATATATTGATTAAAGTGAATTGTGGTGGAAGTTATCCTGGAAGTTAAGTTGTTTCTAAAAGGAAATGAGGAAATAATATATATCCTCTTAGACAAAAGAATAATTTCCCCTGAGTACTTCATAGAAAGCAAGAAAGTCTCCTGGTGGTAGAGATGGATTTTTTGGAGGAGATATGCAGAATGCGAGGCGCGAGAAAATTGGAAATATCAAGGATCACTGGGAGTGTAAAAGATAGAGTACCTAAGATGGATCAAAAAGATTTTCTTGAATGGATAGTCAGGTGAATGGTCGAAGGAAGAGAACAAGATCAACCAGGGTGATGGGAAAGATCAGGAGATGTTGACAGAATATGGGCTGATTGAGTAACAGGCAAAGGATTTTGAAGCAAGGGATCTGAGTGTTAAGAGAAATATTAAAGGAAAATGTCTGCTACATAGCACAAGTTCTAGTTCTTTGTGTGCCACGTTCTAGAATCCATGATGGAAATCTCGCTCAAGCAGTAGAAAGTAGTGGGCGACTACGATGTATAACCCTAGAAGTGACTGGCACGTAACTCTTAGTGAACTATAGAACCATCATTTAACAGGTCCAGCAGTTCTCCTCCAGCTGCAAACAGTCCATAATTTACTGGAAAGCTATAAAACAGTCATAAGGCTAAGCTAGTGTGATATGTCTCAACGCAAAAAATTCATCAAAATTCAAAATTGCATCAGCATCTCGTTTGGGCACCAGATCAATGAAAACTCTTCACAAAGGAAAGATTCTTTCCGAAAAAAAAAAATCAGTTATGGCTGAATTAACGTACCGAATGATTGCTATATAAAAAGGATAATAGGTCTCACATAAGTATATTGAGGAATTTATTTTGGAAGCTCTAATCCCATTTGCTGCATTTATTGCAGAAAATCAGTTAACCATAAGTACGACGAGTGTAAAATATTTTTTTTTTATAAAAGCGAGTGGTCCATTTAAGACCTGGGGAGTGAAGTTGTTCGCGTCCAAGATTGTTGTCACGTGCCTCCTGGATATCCAACTAAACGAACAATATCAATCGCCAACGCAGCCTAGCTCTTTTATGGTGGGCTGCGTGAAGTCATGGCGTAGGAAAATAAAAAATTTGAGATACCTTTTAAAAATCTTATTTCACATAATCCTAAGCTTTCGGTCGTTGATACCAGGCAATCATCAGGAATGTTATAGTCTTAATTGTTATAGTTTTACATTTATGAAATCTTCGGGATTATGTGAAATAAAACATTTGCAAGATAACTCAAATAGGTTATTCACTTGTACTCGTAAAAAAAATATTTTGCATTCGCCTATAAGAGGAATAGTAGAAAAAATAATATCAGAAATACGACTATAAAGAACTGGATTTTGACTTACTTGAAATTGTCACGTAGAGGCTAAAATGAATTTCCTTGAACTTGATGTACTAATTGCACAGATAAATTGGGTGTACCACTTTTAATTGATGTATTTTTCTGGAAAAATTGATTTTTTTTTTTTGACGTTTTGAAGAATGTGTGACGTCAAGTTTCAAATATTATTAGAGTTGGTTCATTGGCGCTGTCTTCTGGATAGCGTTTGTAATCGCTTTAAGTACTGTCCATCATGAGTAAGTTTGTGTGTCCCAATAGTTCTACAATTATTATAGCTACTGATTAAACATTATTTAGAGTTTAAAGAAAAATCTGAATCATACAGCGAAAACTTATCTTTGAAAATCTGATACACAAAGGAACACTTTCTCTTAAAGTAGTAAGAATAAGTAAACAGGAAATATGTAAACAGATTTAAACAGTGTTTTTTTTTTAATATTTTTACGTGCTGTCACAGTAAAAACAGTTTCAATGTTACGTACATATATTATTGATTTATATGGCAAAGGTGCCATCTATACCTTACGGCGTGTTACAATCACCTTTCACTCGGCCTCCATCCAACAGAAAGGAATAAAAATGAAACGATAAAAATGAAATATCTCTCTTTCTTATTTGCTTGAGATGAAGAAGACAAGAAGAAGACGAATGAGATCCCATATATAGTCAATTTTTCTAAATTTTCTCTGTCACATACAATTTACATATAGTATCTTTATACAGGAAGTGATTTTTTTTCCCTTACTCTTTCTAATATTTATTTGTCTCTTTTCTATTATATGATATATCTATTCTGTATCTATAATATAAAAAACAAAAAAGTATGATTACTCTTAACTACTCAGCTCGATCCTTTTTGACCCTGATATTTATTGACAACCGGGGTTTTTACAGTAATTCAGATTGTGATTCTCAGGGTTTCCCCACCAAATTGCTACAAACAGTTTACTAATATTACAAAGGGGGCATCCTTTTTCAAATTATAAGCCAGCGATTTTACTGTATTTTCATAGTCATGGCCCCGAAGTGTTATTGTGAGCGTCTAAGATCCGCTAAAACGACAAAAAAAAAAAATGGTCTTCAGCAAATGGTCTAGATCAGGGATGAGCAACACGCGGCCCCCGTTAAACATGTTTATGCGGCCCGCCAAGCATTCCTAAAATTGAATTTATTTTATCGACTTTCTCCCATCAATATATTGTTATAAAATTAATTATAATAAAATGGTAGTACATACTAAACCGAAACAATTTTTTGTGACGAGTTTACTCACTTGTCGGCGACTTGTTTAAACATGCAATACGAACGCCCCATGTCTGTGCTTGTTTGTGATGAGATACTACACATGTCGGCGACTTGTTCAAACATGCAATACGAACGCGCCGCGTCTGTTTGTGTTTGCTTCTGACACACAATCAATCAGACTGGTAAGTTGTTAACTAGCAACGTATCTTTGCGAACAATTATTTTCAACCATGAAATTAATCAAAAATGACCACCGATCAAGATTGAGTGATGCACGATTAGAAAGCTGCGTACGTGTAGCTACCTCATCAATTCCGGCTGATATTGATCAGCATGTATCGAAAAAACAATGCCAAATTTCTCATTAAAAATTTCAAGTAAATTCGTTTTTCTGTTCTTTTCTTGTTTGTTTTTATTTTGCATTAAAATTTGTATATGAAATCTTTAACTTTTTTTTTAAACTTTATATTTTTGTATTCTAATGTTTATTATAAATAAAGTTTTGTAAATTATTAATAAGTGTTACTTTATGTGCGGCCCGCCAAAAAATTTTAAAATTTAACTTGGCCTGTTGATTAAAAAGGTTGCTCACCCCTGGTCTAGATTGTTTGTGTGTGAATGAATAAAATATCTCGCAAACGAAGAATCACTGGAAGCACGAAACTTAGTATTCCGTTTAGGTATTACCAGCCTAGTAGTCAACCCAAGTCATCAACCGGAAGTACGTCTTAATTATTTATTTATTCTTTGTTTTTCACGATCTTCTCCAAAAAAAAAAAAGGCTTCAACGATTTTCTTTAAACTTACAATATTATCTATCTCTCTAATGTCCAAGTTTTTGTATTTTCTCTTGAACAGCAACGAAGATTTTCCTTAGATAAGCAATACCAATCAAGGAATAAAAACAAGTAAACAATAAAGACAATTTGTATACCAGTGTATTGAAATGTTTTTGGTGTGTTGAGTTGTTGTGTGTTTTGCAGCAGCGGTTGATGTAGCACGAGCGGTTTAGTAAAGGGGCTTGTAAGTATATATGTTTAAGAGAGAAGTATTAGTAATAATCAAGAGAGCAATCACCACTGCTAACAAAAAATATATTCTATTAAAATAATAACTACAAGTTATTTGCAAAGATATTATAAACTTATTAATATATTGTGAAACTGGCACTGATTCTAAGATAGCGATTCCTGAAGTAATGTACTGGTGAATGTCTAGCTCAGACTATATTGAAGGAATGTCTTCTAATTGTTATTTCAAATCTTCCCCTGTGAGTAGAAGGGATAGACAATGCTATCAAGTTTCATGGACTCTTCCTGTAACAGTACTTCTCCTACCTGGGTTACCCTCTTTTTGCTAACAAGCTCGCATTTTTCTCATAATTTTGATTTTTTTCAAATTAAATATATTTTTATATTTCTTGCATACATCACAGTATCACACGCAAAATCATTAGTGGCAAATCCATTCATAATGAGAAATCTAAGAGAATCTAAGACACAATATTCCTAAAGAGTTTATCATAGAAGGAATAAGGGAAAACATCTTACTTTCTAGTACCTTTGGCTTTACAAAAGGCATGACCAAGATTTTATACAACGATGCACCATGATGATAAAATTGATTTTGAAACTCACTAAATCTGTGGAAATTATATTGCCGAGGGAAGAGCAAATAGAAAACCAATGAGTGTGATTTTTTTATATCCTGCGCCTGGTTGCTCTAAACACTTACATTGTTAACAATCATTTCCTGAGCCTAGCTGCCCTAAGCGCTTACAAAAACAACTAAAACAAATAAAAAATAAGTGGCACCTAGACTTTATCTTGCAAGCTTGCAGGTCCATATCAGGAGAAAAAAAAAAATCAGAACAATATTTTTATATCAAAAACTGTACGAAAAAATTAAACAAATTTTTCCTAGTCAAACCATTTAGATTTTAACCCCAGAAATGTGATGGCGGGTCACAAACATTCAGCTAAAAGGTTGTTTTGGTAAAGATGCTTATTCCTCTTGCAAGCTCCAATGGAAACAAATATTCCCAACATTGTTTAGAATATTCAAAATATCAATTATGAAATACTATAAATATGGGGAAGTTTAAGAAGATTAAGGTTTTAAGAAATTTTATTTCTTAAACAGAAACATTACTTGGGGGGGGGGGAGTTTTCAAATAGTAAAAAAATCGAGAATTGGAAACCATACGACTTCTGTAGGGAGTGTTCAAAAATTATGTTCTATATTTTAAATATATGTGCCACTTCGATAATGTAACAAAATTGTTATTTTTAGAATTTCTTACGTGTTAACCTAAACAGATACACAGAATGGGCAAAATTATGCAGAAAATGTAAATGATAATAATAATAATAATATAAATGATAATAAAATAATGATACTATGGCGATACATAAACAAACCGAATGATTCGTTTAACCAAAAACAATCCTATATCATTTATCTAGATAGCCACTTTTTAATTTCTTGATGTATTCATGTAATGAAATCATATGGTACATTGTATCGTAATAAAGAAAATAGCCCTTGATCTTTTTTTAACTGTATTATTTAAACATTCAATTATAGCAACCTTATTGAAGTGATAGTTCAAACTTGCTTGCTTTCTCCTCCACCCCACAAGGTTAACATCAAGAAGCAGTGAAAGGAATTTCATTTGGACCCGCCTCATAAAACACTGCCAATCTTTCTCCTCTCACATTCTCCTTCTTCCTTCTCAATTTCTTTTCAACCGTGCAAAAAAGCAATGACGCCATTTAGAGACAATATTGAGCTATATTTTTCCAGCATACTTGATTTTCATATATTCTTATAAACGTCAGATAAACTAAATTTAAATATTTAAATATTAACATAATTTATTTTTTTATTTCTATAGTTTTTTGCTTTTTTTAGCCATGAATAAGAAAAACGATTGAGATATATATATTTCCTAATTCTAGTAAATAAAAATATATATACATAAAATCTTCTGTAAATACTCAACACCTTTTTTATACTGCAATTATTATAATCTAGAGCGGCTCGTCATTAAGGAGCAGCGAGGCCGCCTGTAAAAATATAACTAATTAAACTATTATTTTATTAAGAATCAAAATATTTCCTCGAAATACTATTTTTTCACTCTGTTTCAAACATATTTTTTATCTGACGATGGATGAATATCCGAAACCGGTCAGGAACAAAACCAATATGCATGCTAGGACGCATAAAATACCGGATATTTTTTATCATTTAGCTAAAATTGCTCCTAGTTTCGTAACATTACGTCAACTTATACTTATTGCAAGCTTGGGCCCTGGAAGTTTCGGCCCAATCTTATCATACACATTTATATGAGAGGCTCGCTTCATGCGCAGCATTATTGCATCTCTGGTTGCGGATAATGGCGCTAAAACACAAGATTGATTTTGGGTCCACCGAGAATTTGGGCCTATGAATGTGTATGTATAGCTTGAGGCAGGCAATAAATGTAGATAAATACAAAATATTTAAACAACAGATCATAGATAGGCAACAGGTTTATTTAAGCGTGCCATATGTTAAATAATTTTGTAGAATGTAATTTTTTTTTTTTGCAAATAAAAATCGTACCTATACATTTTGGGGAGGGGGCCTCCAACTGTTTATATTACCTCGAGCCGTCACTGATTACAATTATAACTTACAAAGTTTTTGCAAACTAATCAAATTGGCATATTTATTAAATATTGCTCAATATAAATTATAATAATTAATTACTATTATATTACTATAAACTATAAATGACATCTGAGAGCATATAGCGAATATAAATAACTGGGTGCCTGGATTTCAGCTATCGGGGATACTAGCCTTGATATTGCGAAAATAATTGTGAGAGGTAACGGTATCAGAGTGCCCGCAAGGGGTATCTGTGGCATGCAGTTACTTGGGGAGTAGGGATCCCACGGATTACTACAGCTCAGTACTCTATGTACTTCGTCAGAACAGTATACAATAAAATTTAAATTACACACACTCTACCCTTTGCAGACAAGGACAAACACAGTACACAAACTAGCGTCCCCGTCAGTAGTTAACTGGCAATGGCCAAGAGAGAAGGAAGAGATTAGCTCAGTGGTAGCGTGCTGGATTAGCAATACGGAGGTTCCAGGTTCAGGCACAGCATGCTGCTCTTAAATTTTCTCTTCCTAGGAGCCTATACTGCACACTGTCCGGTGATGGGCAGTGTTGTCTATAGCTACAGAACACTGCTCGGGGGTCGGCAGTGCACTGAGAAGTCTCAGGGGAGCAAAATAGATCAGGTCGCAGTAAATAAAACAGATTACTAAACTCGGTACTTTAGAGTAAGTCGGCCAAATGAGTACCTTGCGTTCGTGAAAAGTGCTAGCCTTTATATTGCTGAAACGTGGAGTACCACTAAATGACTGGAGATTAAGTTCCTCGTATTAGAGATGGATTTCTGTGGAAGATGCTGCCGCACTTCCTGGAGTGGGACATACTCAAATGAGAAGACACTTTAAGGGCGGAAAGAAATATTCTCTGTAAGATAGTGATTCAAAAATTGAAGTCGTACGGTCATTTAGTTTAAAGAAATGTTTGCATAACTTCCAAAACAAAGGCGTAGGAAAAAGGAGACCATAACATTTTTATTTCCGGTTGCCAAAAACTACTCTGCCAAAACAAAAAATAAAGAATTTCTTCTTCTTTTTTTTTACATTTAAGGCGCTTTAACATCTATGGTCATTAGCGCCCGGAGCCTTCTCAGTGCACTGCCAGCCTCCGGACACTGTTCACTCGCTACAGACAACACTGTCCATCACCGAACAGTGATTTAAAAGAATTCCGCTTGAAATATATTAAGAAAAGTTCATTAACATACGATGAATTTAAAGACTTACTAAATGGTAAGGACTGGGGCAGTCTAGTGAAGAACGCTAGACGAATTTCAGAAAATAATAAATCTTTGACAATAATCCAATCTGACTGGAACACTAAATATTTTTAACGACAATGAAATTTATTTTTCAAACACTCAAGAACGTAAGACCAAGGAAATAAAATAAACAACACTCAAGTCTATATCTGTAATCAGTAATCTAATAAACAATAATTAATACAACATGGAACAAAAATGATGAAGGTAATCATTAAACTGTCTCCCCTAGCTCAAGTTAAGAGAACATGACATTATTTATGGCGGACATAACTGGGAAGAGTATAACTCTCTTTTGAATAGCTAGAGTATAATACTAGCATAGGAAGTCGGTAGTAAAAATAGTGGAGTGTCATGTGTATTTTGTTGGATCGTACGTACAGTCAGTCTCCTTTCACATCGCTATAATAAAATGAAATATAAAACACATTATTTTCTACCAAATTGCTTTTCAATTCCTGTATTCAAAATTTTCCCCAATAAAGTATGATCTCAGGAATAAAGAAAGAATGGAAAAGTAAACAAATGTTTTTGCTATGATACACTTTTAATTACATATTCAAAAATAAATTTAAACAACAAATAAAAATCTGGTGTGAAACATTCACGTGACTTTACTATTGCGTTTAATAATACATCATAGAAGTGATACAAAGTTCTTCAAACTTGAAATTCTGGCAACACAAAGTTACTAAAATAATATATAGGGTAGAAGGTATCATATAGGTTTACGGCCTGGAGGCAGATAGTATATGATTCAGATGATATTATGCCTAAATTGAAATCATAACATTAAAGATCAACAGAAACTCTCACAGTGGCAGATCTATATCTTACCTGATAGTATTCCAAGTGTAAAGAAAATCAGCAAGTAGGAAAATTAAAAAAAAAAAATCTGGTGTGAAATGCTCAAGCAACTTTCTCTTACGCCAGTTCTCAAAATTATATTTGTCAAAATTTTATAGTTAGTGTTCCAAATTTAATGAAATTCGTTCATAAAAGCTCGTTACAAAAAAAAAATTCCATGACTTCACATGCCAACCATCATAACCTTTTAAACCAAAACCTCTCTTCCCTTACTGACCCTCCTAGGAGATTGAAACGCCACTGGCCCCAAGACTACCTAACTTCATGTTAGCATTTTCTAGTAATAAATAGGGTGTACCTCCAGTAAGAGGCATCTCCTAACAAGACTTTCATGCCCTTTTATGAGACTTCCATCATATTCACTTAAACGAGCATAGTCTTAACCATAGTATCTTGTGGAGTAAATTATTTAAACTTGGTGTTAGTCCGAAGATAATCCGTTTATTAATAGACCTTTACGAAAGAGCATCCTTACAGGTAATATGTAGCAACCAGTTATCTGAGAGTATCAGTATCAGTGAAGGCGTTCTCCAGGGGAAGACGTTCAGCCCTTTACTTTTCAATTTCTATATTTCTAATCTAGAAGAATATTTCAGAAACAAAAATAGCCATGGAATCCCAATTACTAATACTTGCAACATTCTTCTTCACTCTTACGCCGATAACTTTATCATCTTTGCTGATTCTTTTAGCGACGTTACAACTAAATTAAATATTTTATCTGAATATTGCACTTTGAATAAACTAAAGGTTAATTGCAATAAGACAAAAGCCATTAAATTCTTCAAAGGTAGGCCAAAAAAAGATCCGAATATTTATTTTAAATGGCACAAAAATTGAAGGAGTAAAGGAATTAAATTATCTAGGTGTTATGTTTGCCAGTTCAGGTTTGTATCCGAGTGCCGTGAAAGCTGCTACCTCTAAAGGTAATATTGCCCAAAGAATGGGTCCTGAATGTACTATGAAAATCAAATTCGAACTCCTTAGAGGCGCTAAAAAAATTAAATGAGTCAATTATTTTTATCTTCTATGTGTTATGCAGTTCACATCTGGGGGGCTCAGATATTCCGACTTAATCGAATGTACCCATTTACAGTTTTTTAAAAGATGCTTCCACCTAAACAAATCTGTACTAGCTTTTATGATAAGGCTTGAGTACGACATTTCTCATGTTAAACTGATTATATTAAAAAACTTACTTTAAATTGGGTTTTGGGATTGCTTTCAATGAGCGAAAATCGCTTTTCAAAACTTGGTTTCGAAAGACTATTGTCTTTTTCTTCTGTTGATTTAAAAAACAACTCTAAATATAACTGGGTATGTCAAGTTGTTTTACTTTTAAAAGAAATAAATGAAGAAAACATATTGAACATTTCTGATCCACTAATATTTAAAATCACTAAAAATCGAGTTTTGTCTTCTTACTAGCAACACCTCTATAAATCTGATCTAGAAAAGTTGTCCAATTCCGAATGTAATCCTTTATAATACAGGGACTATTTATTTTCTGTCCGAGAAGCCTGTCTCAATTCTAAAACTAATTATTACTTAAAACGTTTTATTTTTCAAGTTATACTTTTAGGTAGGCATGTATTCAAATTTTCTGGTAAAGCTGGTAATATTTACTATTTGTATCCATCAAAATTATGTCCATTTTGTAAAAATATAGAAGAGGTTTTTTTATCATTTTTATTGTATTTGTCCAGTTTACAACATTTTTCGTTCTAAATTTATATCAACTCTTGTACTTTTACTTATGTCAAGTTTTAGCTCTGTTTTTTTTAGATGTTCTGCAAAATTCTACTTATAATCATTATACTTATATTCAATTTTGTTTTAAATTAAGATCATTTCTGTAATACTTAAGTTGTTATTATTATTGTATATTTTTATGTACATTACCAGACTCCTTTGTATGGGGCAAGGCACCGATGCTAAATAAATAAAAAATAAAAAATAAAAATCATATTCACTCATTGAATATACTGTCTGTATATTTGTGAATTCAATAATAATAACAATAATAAATAAATGGATAAAAATTATTGTGATATTTCGTTTTTGTATTTTGGTGATTACCTAGACACGATAATGAACTCACAGAACAAATTAAATATCTGTATAAATCGTATATATATATAGTGATTTAAATCGTGATATGTATAAATAGGAAAATAGTGATTTAAGATAATTAAAATAGAGTTTTAGAATGAATTATAGGTGAATAATGAGTTTAAGAATAATTCTAAAAATATTCTAACAGAATAAAAAACAGAATTCATAATAACCATGATGACCTACATTCCCTACTAAGAATAATCGATATTAAAACTAATATTAGTTTGTAATTATTTAAAAAAAAAACAACAGAATAATAGTTCAATAATAAAAACAAGCATATATTCATTCATACGTTTACCATATATAAAGACCATCGATGTCATTATATATTTAAAATGTAACCATCCACTTGTTAGTCTAAATGTCGTCATATATGTGTGTAGTACTATAATTATTCAAGTTCGTTCGATATACAATACGTCATCAATTAAAATTTCTAACGTCACACACTGCTGAATATGTAATAAAGTTATAACGTCATATGTTGTTTTGACGTAAGCATATTTATTATATTTGACGTACAATTGCTATTTTGAATATTCTGTTTACCTACGTAAATGTGTAAAATTAGAGCAGAATCTATAATAAATTTAGAACATGTTAGTTCCTATTCTGGTATTAATCGATAGCTACATATATCCATTTTATTAAATGGTTCAAAGTGTGTCAGTAATACCTTATTTTTCAAAGTAACAGCTGATGATCTGTTGAACTAAATTTAATGTTTTTTGGTGTAAAAAATCCTATATGACTCCAGGCTTATTCAAAAAAAGATTAAAACGCAACTCCCTAATTGTGTTGTGAAACGCTTACTTGAGTTAGCAGAACTATCTAAAAAATGATCATACATATATATACGAGGTTTGTAAATTAAGTAATGAGACTGATTTTCTACTGTTCGATCTGGCAACACTGGAGACGCGGCGCATGCGTGGTAGGGCAAAGTAAACATCTGATACACGTCCAGTGCAAATTTGAAAATGCTAGAGTTGTTGCACTGTCCGTAGTGACTATTTTTGTGAGCAAGGTTTTTTCAGTGCGTTTTAAAAATCAGTGACATCAATTACGAGCAACGTTGTGCAATCAGGTTTTGCTTCAGACTTGGGCACAGTGCAACGGAAACGTTTGAAAAAAACTGTGCCAGGCCTAAGAAGACAATGTTTTGTCGAGAGCACAGGTTTTTAGGTGGTTTAAGTCGTTTGCAGAAGGAAGGGAATCAATTGAAGACGAGCCTCGCAGCGGAAGGCTTTCATCTTCAAGAACCGACGAAAATGTTGGCAGAATCCGCGATCTCGTGCGTTCAGATCATCGTTTGACAGTCCGAATGATCGGCGAAGAGTTGAATTTGACTCACACAACCGTTCATCAAATTTGACTAATGAATTGGGGATGAGAAAAATTTGTGCAAAAATGGTTCCGAAAAATAGTAGTAGAAAAATAGTATTTGGCCAGTAATAACATTCCTGTGGCTCCTCAGCCTCCTTATTCACCCGACTTGAGTCCATGTGACTTTTTTTTGTTCCCCAAATTGAAAAATCACCTCAAGGGACGTCATTTTGGAACATTGGAGAATATTCAAACAGCCGTAACCGACCAACTGAAGTCTATTCCAGTATCCGATTTCCAGCACTGCTATGACGAATGGAAGAATCGTCATTTTGGTGCAAAAATATCCTGTATGACTCCAGGCTTATTCAAAAAAAGATTAAAACGCAACTCCGTAATTGTGTTGTGGAACGCTTACTTGAGTTAGCAAACACTTTACAATCAATCAGAACTATCTAAAAAATGATCATACATATATATACGAGGTGTATATATATGTTGCTAAATGCCAGGTGGTGGCAAACAAGAGAAGCAAAGCCTGCGTCTTCTCTTCCCAAGGTAGTTACTTTGAAGGGGAATTTTATTTGAATAAAAAAAAAGTTAAAAAATCAGTCTCATTACTTAATTTACACACCTCGTATATATATATATAATTTTTTTTTAATTTATGTAAAATTCAAGAAAATGGAATACAGTGCTACACACGATCTGATTCAGTCAGACTGTCCGGTTCATTTGGTAAGATCATATACAATATCAGATCGTGTGTATGCATTTCATCTGATAAAATTCTTGGTCGGCATTGTCAGGTGGCCGCGCCATCTGACCAGCTGACCGACTGACCAAATCAGATCGTGTGTAGCGTATCACGTTATTTTGTTCGTCAGTTGTTCTTAAAACACCAGCCAAAGAAGAGGCACAAACATGAGAGTTTTTAGAGATGTATAAAAAGTTCACATGTTTATGGGATACATTGAGTAAGCAGTACAGCAACAAGGATGCCAGAAACCAAGCTCTCCAAATATTGCTAGACAAATTGAAAATTAAGATCCTGATGCAACTAAAGTAGTAGTAGAATTAGTAGTAGTGGTAATAGTAGCTGCTAGCGTAACACCAACTCATTGACATTTCGATAAAATAGGAGGAGGAGGATCTGTTGTAAATATAAAAACCAACTGACGAAATCAGGCCGTTTGTATGCAACACCTGATTTGGTCAGACTGACAGTCGGGCCGACGAAATCAGATCGTGTGTAGCCGCCTTTAATATTTGACTTGTTATTTAAAAACTAAGAGAGAGCTGTACCGGCATATTCGCCAACACTTCCACCAACCGCTTCCCTCGCATATTCCACGAACAGTGTTCATTTATTCCCAAATATCTATGGAAAAAAATTCTGAATAACTCCTATTATTTCAGTTTGCACAGAGCAAATTCAGTTTACACATACAGTGTGTAAACTGAATTTGTTCTGGTCAAGTCTGTGTTATTACGCTGTTTTGACAAACGCATCCTGAAGATGGGCGAACGCCATTTTTTTAAGAAAATTGCAAAAAAGTAAAAAACAATCTAATAAACTGGTATTTGCGGTTGAGGTATTTTGAGAGATAACGCACTATCAGATCCCATTGTGATGCCTAAATGGAATATCAGTTTTCAACTTTCTACTTTTTTTCGATTTTGAGCTATGCTGTTCACATACATACTTACATACACACACAGGCACACACACATAGACTATTTGCTAAAAACCACTTTTTTGGACTCAGGGGACCTCAAAATGGACATTTCCGGTGAAAACTCGATATCAAAAATTTGACACGATTACAATACTTCCTCTTACTAGGAGTAGGAGAATGTAATTAACAAATTACATGTTGATTAGTACCCATGGTGATTACATTGCAGTCTAGAAGAAGCACCAACGTTTATAATCGAATATTATAGAAAATCAATTCTACCGAAGAAATATTTCAAGTAAAAATTATACATTAATGACTGTGCAATTAGTATTACAAGATTCTAAAGAAATCATTGTAATCATTTTGAGAAAAAATTTCCAAAAACCAAGTTTGTCACATATTATCCATATTGTTAACCGATTCTTCAAATTTGGAATTGTAGAAATCCTTATAATGTATATTTCGTTTTATACTGTTAAAAAAAGCCATACATTGTAATCAAAGGAAAGCTACGGTTCCCTAGAAGTCCCGCCAAAAAGAACCATTTTCCCTGAAAAATTTTTCATATGTATGAAGGTGTTTTTTATATGTAGATAGTACACGAAATTTGAAGAAAATCGTTGGAACTATTTTCAAATGAATTGAGTAAAATTTGAAAAAAAGGAAAAAAATCCTTTCAGTAGGGCCACATTTCAGGTTTGAGGAATTTTGCCCGAAACCTTTGTATCAGATTCAATGGTACTACCAAGTTTGAGTATCGCTTCATGCGGTTTTTTTTTTTTTAAATATCTCGTTCACAAACACACAGGGTAAAGCTAGGAGAGATGATGCACATTTCAAAGTTATGCCCTGTATCAAAATATAGGAGATATATTAAAGTGGTAATGCTTATAAAACATATATGTCAACTACTATTGTCTACGAAAAAATATTATTTTTCAAAATAAAGACATTCTAATTTATTCCAAAAACAAAATACAAATACACTACATTTGGCCGACTCTCCTACTATGGTAGGTTAGATGACGCACCCGCACCATAGGTAGGAGACCTCTCCTCTGTGAAGGTAACATGGTTGATCGACATGAAACTTGGTAAACCCTATGTCTACGAGTCCAACTTTAACGACAGCAGGAAATCTTTCATTTTAATTGCAATTAATATAATATATAAAAAAGAAAAAGAAAATTACTAAGCGTTTTGAAAATTCAGGTATTCACCAGATATAGCTGATGCGTATAAATGTCCGTAGAACACAGAAGAACATACAAAATAACTGAAGAATTTTGCAATACGTTCGCTTCTGATTCCTGGACTAACTTCCATGACGCCACGTGGTGGGCAAACAAGAGAAGCAAAGCCTGCGTCTTCTCTCCTACCCCCGTCATCACTCCTAGCTTTACCTATACACACACACACACACACACACACACATACACAAAATATTTACTAAAACATCTTTTTTTGCGTACTCAGGGGACCTCAAATCATGTATTTATGGTGTAAACAGAATTTTAAAAATTTGACATCATCGTAATTAGTTTCCATTTGCTTAGGTGATAGAGAAAGAAAAAAAAAAATGTGATGTGTCGGCCATGGAAGTGATAGAGGTTACAATCCGTACTGTAACAACCCTGTGAACTTGTGCGTGACTGACAGTCAGTCCCTAGATATATGTACATATATAAATATACAGATAGACACACTGAATAGACAGACTAGCAAACGATTTGTAAAATGAAACCATATAGTACAGAACTTATATGACGAACATTGTTGATATTATACCATTGTGAGTCATTGAATTAGTCATCATAGATCAGTATTATTAAGGAAGTGCGTGTAAACGTTGTATTATTATATACTTTTATAATCTTTTTTTATTCTTATTATTTACAGTTAGATTATAAAGTTGTAAAAATCGTTAAGCAAAGAAATGGTCCGTTCATAATTACCATAATCTATTTGATTAAAGTAATAATTTTATTTTTTTATTACTACTATTATTACTTTCTCTTACTCCTTCCATAAGAGGGAGGATCACGATCATGTGATATTCCCGATATCGAGTATTTGAGAATAAACACGGTGAATGTGGGGTTTACGTTTCCACTAAAGTGCTACTTTAGTTTATCATATAATTCTATCAATTAAACAATATTAATTAGAATTAAATAACTTATATAATATTAAATTATATTAAAAGCATTGTTAGAATTTCAAATTTAAAAAAAAAACGGGTTTACCGGAAGTGCAAATCTACATATTTGGTATGGGGAGTTTTCTGGATTGTTTTCGAATACATTTCCAAACAATTTGTAAGTGGTTGTGGTAGTTAGTTCCGCAGAGCTGTAAAGCATCAGAGACATTTTCCATGATAGCCTGCTTTTTTTGTGGTCATCGACCGGTTTCGGACGTTCGCCCATTTTCAGGATGCGTTTGTCAGACAAGTGTGATAATATGGACTTGCACAGAGCAAATTCAGTTTACACACTGACTCAGTCCAAGTCTGTGTTATCACACTGTCTGAACGCAAAAAGAAGCAGGCTATCACGGATAATGTCTCATATGATTTATAAGTTCATCTGCAAGTTTTTGAATTGTGAATGCGTATTGCACATTTGTTTAAAACATTTTTCTTATGAAATATATTTAATTTCTAGGGATGTTGAAAATTTGATATTTATCTCTAAATTGCACAATCACTGTTTCAGGGCTTATGCTAGCGATGTCATACAGTAGTCTACAATGTAATCTACACTTATCAGGACCTAAAAATCAAGATATTAAATGTACGGCTTTACACTATCTATATAATTAATAGCAACTATAATACACTTTTTGACAACTTTAAACTTTGGAAAATTTGAATAAATCTAAAAAAAAAACAACAAATTGTTTTGATAAAAATAAAAAAATAAATAAAAACAGATCTATCAAGACTGATAAATAAACTAAAACTGATAGGTCAATGAAAAGAAAATGGTTTTATATAGCACTATATTCTTCTATACTTATTGAAGAGAAAAAAAACCCACATTAATAATCAATAATTACATCTGACCGTGGCTAATCCTGAATCAATATATCATTAATAATATAACAACTGAAACCAACCATTTTTCTTGCTTTATTGAGGTTATCAAAAAAGTTTTTTGTGATTTGTTTTTGTGTGTGTATCTGTATTTTGTGTGTTGTATGTTTAAAAGAAAATATATCTTAGATTATAGGTTCAAGTAGAAATATATCAATGAATTTAATTTACTTTTAATTTACTGTGACTTGACTATATTTTTTATTTATTTATATATAATTATTACCGGTTTTCTCAAAAACAACTCCTCCTCTAGAAACTCAACTCCTTAGATATTTGAGATTTGTTTTGTAGTACGTTCTCATTTTCGCGTATTGTCACTAAAAGTCCAGATAGAGTTGAATAATATTACTTTACGTCACTTATGAGAAAAAGTAATGCCTCATTTTTACTTTCTATCACTTGTGATTAAAAGTATTAACTGCACTCACTACTTTTGATTTAATAATTGTCATATTATTATACAGTTGTAGCCAAAAATATTTGTTCATTTTATAAATCTAATAACAAAATAAGAATAGTTAATTATAATTATATATAAAAACCTAAATCCATTAACCAATCTCTTAAAAATAAATTAGATAATATAATGACTAAAGAATATTAACGGGTGTTTTTTCCTGGAGGCCCTAAATGTCAATAACTCACACATGGTTAAACATACCAATAATCAAATGATATGAAGCATAAGATGAGATAACATCAAGAAAGTACCAGAAATGTGGGTGGGTATTTTTCAAAAATAACAATCATCCAAGTTTTTCATAATCGTATGCATGAAAAGAGCCCCACAGAAAATTAAAACAGGAATGATCTTAGCGGAACTAGTATTGTAGATTAGCAAATATTAAGACAACTATGTCATTAAAAAAAGGAAAAGAAAATCTAGAGTGAAACACTCACACAACTCTCTTACTCCACTTTTCAAAATTGTGATTCGTAAATTTCATAGTTAGTACACCAAATTTAATGAAATCCATCGGTGTTTATTGTGGAGAAAATAAAAAAAAACTGAAGAAAAAAAACTGTTCAGTAAAAACCCCCTTCCGGTTTAATACATTTCTTGATACTCGGAATTTTGGCAAACTATTTATTTATTATTAAATTTGTCTAGATGGTGGAATTGTATAATCAACTATGATAGCACTTTAGAGAAAATATAACCCCATCACTCCCCTAAAAGCCTCTTTAAATGACTTACAAGTAGAAATGGTTAAAATAAAAATTGTAGCTCATTATAATGTGTAGTTTACATTCCTAGTTTAAAGAAAATTATTCGAGCCGTTTTAGAGAAAATAGCAGAAAACTGAAAAGTACTTTTCAGTAAGAACACACTTCCAATCATCCTATGTTATTCAAACTCGGAATTTCAATAAAATATTTACTACTAACTAATATTATTTAGATGATTGTAGGGGTAGTGAACCCTCACCCCTCATCCACTCTAGCGGAGAGAAACAGCCCCTCTCGCACAGAGAGGAGAGGTTCGGTCAGTGGATATATATATATGAGAGAGAGACAGTCAAGGATCATTCTGTTGATTCACACTCCGTACATATCATTTTAGCCACGTCAGTCTGTCAGTTCAGTTCAGTTCTAAACTCTAAAGTGTAAAGTCCTTGGCAGTCAGTTATATATATATACATATATCAATTATATATCTTAAACCAATCTTAAGGTGTTTATCTTTCATCATCAACAACTAACATCTCCTCACAACATCCTTACAATGATACAAATGTATAGAAAACTGTAATAGCACTTACCTAACCATTCTCCCCCCCCCAAAAGTGCCCTTATATAAATTTTCTCAGAGAAATGTTATAAGTAAATGTTGTAGATCTTAGTATGTGTAGTTGATATACCAAGTTTGGAGAAAATCGTTGGAGGCATTATTGAAAAAAATCACAAAAATGTGAATAAAAAAACCATCTAGAAGAGTGAAACTTCCGGTTGAGAAATTTTGACCGACAATCCACTGTCGGATCTTATGGTGATATCTAAACGGAATATCAAGTTCGAACTTTCTGCAATTTTTCGTTTTTGAGCTATGCTGTTTACATACATACTGTAATGTTATGGTGATGTTTGTACTAAGTAGCACGAGCGGTGTTGTAAAAAAGGGCTTGTAAGTATGTTTGAGATAATGATAGAAGTATTAGTAATAATCAAGAAATCACACTGTTTTACAAATACATATATTATTCTTTAAGCAAGTTTAAGTACATTACAGTATCACAATATAAATCAGAAGTATATCTAGAATAAAGGCAAATATCTATCATTGGCACTGAGCGATTCCTGAAGTGTTCTGTTCTGGCATTGGAAGCAGAATTGCGACTTCCTTGTTTGAAAGCAGAAGTGAGACTATTCTTGTTGGAAGGTAGAGTACAGCCTGTTCGAAGGAATGCTCTCTACTAACAAAGCAGTTGGCCAAGTCGCATTGTATTAAATTTTGTGCCTTTGTTTCCCTTTTAGCAATGACCCCAATTTACAGTACCTGACTCTAAAATACACTCTTTTTGAAGGTAAATTCACAGCACTAAGATACATTTAAAATAATAAAATTAGATTTTTGATTCGATAAAATATTCTAAATTATTTTTAAAAACTATTATTTTTCTATTTCGTTCTTCCACTACAATACAAACACACCCACAGACAGACAGACAGACACACACACACACACACACCATTTTCTAAAAACCACTTTTTTTGGACTCAGGAGACCTCAAAACAGAGTTTTCCGGTAAAAACTCAATACCGAAACTTTGACACGATAACAATACTTCCACTTACTAGGAGTAACAGAAAATAAGAAATTATGAGCTAGGAACCACTGAATAGAAGGAAAAAAAACGAAGAAAACTGAGAAGAAAATCACAAGTCTCGCAGAAGGAATTATTGGTCAGAGAAAGGATTGAAAGGCAGGGCTGTAGGCAAATATCGACCTGGAAAGGCCCCTTGTATTTCACATATAGTTATACTATTAAAAAAGTTTTGGAAAACATTGAAACAGATTACTTATAGCAATAATTATGTTATTATTATCTCAACTAACAAAAGAAACCTAATTAGTCAATTTTTAAGAAGGTAAATTTATGGCTTAAGAAAAGATTTACCGTTTTTTTTTGTTTTTTTTTAATATAGAATTGAAAATAAGTGAAATGTATTTTATTTTTAATTCATTAATACTTTTTATGGACTACAACTCATTGAAGGTAATTTGTATGAGAATAAAGTGAACGAAAAAAGAAGGGACAATAGAAGGGGGCAGACGGTCTTCCGATCTTGATTTACCCGAACTGTATGCCCAAGTTCTGTTCGAATTCCAGGTAATTAGGGCTGCAATAAATAATGTGGTAAGAATAGGACCGACCGAAGAAGAAGAAGAAGAAGGAGGCTAAAGCTAGAGAGGAGTCTGTCTCTTCCCACCCCAACCGCCACCACTACTCCCCCTCAATAAATCGTGAAAGAAAGGAGAACTTGAAAGTTAAAAGAACTAAAGTAATAAAGAAGAAGAGAGAAGAGAATTAGAAAAGGTTTTCAACTTGTTGTAGATAAGGTATTTAAATTGAAAGAATGTTTCCTGTCGTTGTTGTGCCCCCCCTCTTGCAGTAACAAAACAGTGAGAAAGCACTGGACAGATACTGGCTATACACTTAATGTTTAGGCCGTCGTGATTCATTTGTGTCACTTGACTGGGCTGATTTCCTTTTTCTCCACTCGGCTTAATTAACTCTAAGATGATATCTTACATGGTTTTTATGTGTATGTGTGTCTGTGTGCTGTTTTTGTAAGCGTTAGGATGGAGGACGAACTAAATGCCACCTAATTGGCAAGCAAGCTTGCCAATACTATTAAATTGATTACTAAAGAGTTTTGACCAACCGTAAACAAAATAAAATAAATATTATATTAAAAATAAGAACGTAAGTATTATTGTCCATTTATCACGGAATCCCTTCTTTAGGGTTTGAACTCGGTTCAAAAAAAAAAAAATACGAAAAACCACAATGTGATGATGAATACAACAAATAAGTAAGGAGTAAATGTTTGACATCTCACTGGACAAAATGTGATCTAAACATCAATGTGTTTTATGTCATAGACACACACACACACACTAATACAAACTATATTGTCTGTTTTGAACCTTTACCAATACAACAAATAGTAAAACCAAAACCAAAACCCTCTAAACAACAACTAAACACAGAATGGACTATTTTGTAAGCAACTCCCATACCACACACATACACACTAAACAACAGACAAACATACCAACTACTCTAAACAAAACTTCCATTCCAAACTCTTACTAACCCACTATTGTTTAGTCTCTTACTTTATAACACAAAACACACACACACGGACACATAGACATACACACACACACACACACACACACACACACAAAGTAACCAACCAACACATACAATGATTTTCACTCAAAGCTATTTTCTGCTCACGTTAACTAACAGTATATATATACGCTATACAACTACAACAGTAACAACTAATCAATTAAGTCAACACAACACTCAAACAATACTAATTCCCTTAATAGCTTCCCTTCTTAATCTTTAGTATTCTCTTTTATCCCAAAAATAATAATATCCCAATCTTCAACCAATGTTATTTTCTTCACTAAATTCATAAAAACAATGACATCTCCCTTCCCCTCCCCAAAAGTAAATCTGCGAGAGAGTTTTGTTTCAACGTTTATATTATATATTTCAATTATGTATTAATTTTTCTGTTTACTCGTTTATAAACACAATGAAAATATACTAAACATTAAATGATGGAAGAATTAATAATATTTAGTCACCTAATTTTTACAACTTTTTTTCTTTTTAAATAATTGTATTGCAAGTTTCGGTCTATATAATGATTATTTTGCTTCTGGATTAATAGATTGAAAAAACCTCTTCTAATTCTCTTCTCTTCATCTTTATTACGTAGTTCGTTTAACTTTCAAGTTCTCCTTTCTTTCACGTTTTATAATGGAGGGGAGGGAGAGACAGTGTCTTCTCTGGCTTCTACCTTAAAAATTTGATAATTTTTTTTTTTAATAATCATATTATCTTTAGTTAATATTTGTCAGTGAAACTGTGTAAATAGGATTCGTCTTTTTTGTTTATTAAACAGAATCTATAGAAGTCGTTATAAAGTAGATTTAAATTAATATATTGCTAAACAAAACTACGAGACATGTCCAGTAAGTGTACTGAGGCTCTCTCGGCCGGAGGGATTTTGTTTCTGACATGTTGGCTACACTGTCGTGTAGCCTGATTCCTCCCCTCCGCAACGAGACCGGTTTGAGGTCAGTACGTTGAGAACTGTCGACACCACAATACGTTTCGTGAAAAATATCAATCCAATCTCCCATCAGTGTGAAATACGCGGTGTCATCCGTTATCTCGTTTGGAAGGGAAAAACTCCGGTTGAGATTTATAATGAGGTAAAAACTGCATATGGTGATAAAGCTATGAATCGTAGGAGTGTCTTCAAGTGGTGTCGCCTCTTCACCCTCCGCCAAAATTTTCAAAACCATAATTTCAGCCAAGAAAATCATGGCATCCGTATTTTGGGACTGCCAAGGCATAGTTTTAATTGAATATATGCCTCAAGGGGAGACCATCAACTCTGCAAAATACTGTGAGACCCTAAAAAAAATTGCGGAGGGCGATTCAGAACAAAAGGAGAGACATACTGACAAAGGGAGTCTGCCTGCTGCACGACAATGCCAGACCACACACGCCCAACGCCACGAAGGAACTGCTTGCCTCGTTTAAATGGGATGTCCTAAACGATCCCGCGCATTCCCCTGACCTAGCATCTTCAGATTACTATCTCTTTACCTCCCTAAAGCTGCACATGGGTGGAAAAAGGTTTTCAATCGATGAGGAAGTGAAGGGAGAGGTGGAAGAGTGGACGAAGGGGTTGGCGGGAAACTACTTCGAGGAAGGCATCAAAAAATTAATACCCCGGTTCACCACCTGCATTGAAAGGAATGGTGACTATGTCGAAATATAGCTTTCCATATGTACTTAATGTAACCAGGTAATTTTTTTTGTTCAAATAAAAATTTTTGTAACCTACAAAAATTCAGTACACTTACTTACTGGACATGCCTCGTATATATTAAAATAATCATAAATTTAACACAAATATATTAGTTTTTCAGCTTGTAAATTGCCATATAGGCTGAAACGTCGCAATACAAATGTTTTTTTAAAAAAAAAAAAAACTACAAAAATTACGAGACTAAAAATTGGTTTATTAAATCCAATGGCGGCTAATGGATAATGAATTCAATGATAATACCGTACATATCAAATATTTCGATAATAATATTTTAATCAACTTTGAATTATAGTGTACATAAAGCGTACTTGCCTTGAAATATTTTGTAGAAACAGATATCTCTAGATTATATCCATAAGATTTCAAAATTTTCAGGCTCAAAAAAAAAAAAATATAAAAAAAAAACCATGCAAGGAAAAAACAATAGGTATAATAATACTTAACTCACAGTCCTAAATGCTTTAAACAACTTATCTGAAACCCTCATTTGAAATATTGGTTTTAGTTGCTTGTATGAACCAGATTAAGCTGGGGGTTTTGGTGTAACTTTTCCCTTCTTCTTCTTCTTCTTCTTCTTCTCATGGCATGGGTATTTATGTGTGTAAATAGTATACAAAGTCGCTGGAGATAAACAAAATCTTTGGAGCTGTTTTGGAGAAAAATCACGAAAAACTAACAAAAAACAAAATTTTCAGATGTATTTTACCGAAATATTCATGAGATATTCTGTTAACACATCCAAAAATACATAGGCCTAAAAACAATTTTTTTCGTATTCAAGGTACCCCACAATATATACTTCTGGTATTTGAGTTCGCAAATCTGGCACGATCGTAGTACTTCCTCTACGTGTAAAAAAAATTAAAATGTAGTGTAATGATGACACACCTATTGAAAAAAAAAAATTCTTATATTCTAAGAAATAATTTATATAGCAAAATCTATGAAGCGTAAAGAATACTGCTTGACAAATTTTTGTGAAAATCGTCAAATATGTTTTGGTGATGTGAAATATCATGTCCAGAAGATCGTGTTTTAACTGCAACTATCGTGTATATAAGTTTTTACTACACCAAAATTTTAACTTCAAACAATGTATACTATTTTTAAAATAATAAATAAATCTTAATTGCTCATACACAAGGCTCTTTCATTTTTTAGAATTTATGTTAGCCATTTTTTTTTTTTTTGTTTCTTTTAAATAGAAAAATTACTATGTTATTGTTCTGACAAATGGGTAAAAATACATTCACACTGTTGCGTCCTTGAACATATATATATATATATGTAGGCTACGTGACTAAGCAAAATTATTATTTTATTTACACATGAATTGCCATGTTTGATGAATTGTTTCGCTAGTGTTGAATACAGTAAATAATTCTTTTACATATTTGTTACAAGGAATAATTAACACCCTTTTTCTTTTGTGAGAGTTTATTTATGGGTAAGAACCTTTAATCACTTGAGACAACACTATTCAAAATTATCATCTGACTTATTGTTGCATTATTGTTTTTATTTTGGGTTTGTAAAATATGGGACAGTTTGATATCTAATTTAGATTGGCTGTAAATTGTTACGATACGAATAATAAACAAAAGTGTAATGTTTTAAATAGTTAAATCATTTCAACTAATAGTTGAAAACTTCAGATCAAATAACGAATAAACAGTTCTATACAAAATGGTACAAGTGATTAGACTGATTTTAATATATAATTTTTATAATTTCACGCTTTAGTTGGCGACTCTTATTTAAAAATAAGACATGTTTCCATAATTTAACTTAGAGGAAATGTTGTACATGTATTGGGATCGTAATCTGAAATTTTATCCGTCTTAGCATGCTTATTTTGGTTGTTACTAGACCGGTTTTGGATTCTTATCCATCGTCAGAATATGTTGTAACAGCAAAAGAGCAAACAGCAACCAAAGAGGGCAAGAGAATCTCAACCACTCTCTCGGACTGGAGTGGGAGAAGCTGTATAAATATAGCGACGGATAGTCCATAAAAGAACAGTTAAACACAGTTGAAATCAGTAATCGCTACATGCCATTTTCAAAGCACTCTACCTTAAACATTAATCCATTGTAAATTCCAGGCAGTCTGTGTCTATTTATTAATATAATCAGTTAACCAGTGTTGACCCAAAGTATTCTTCTCAATTCATCTACCATACCTAAATTCTATCCATCCAACACATCCATTATATTGGTGGCAGCGTACTTCGAATCCCGCTTCAGCTTTCGGAGAAAAAAAAGGTAAGTCATTTTTTTTTTTTTAAGTTTACATATTTACACTTTATTTTTTTTTTTTATATTTAACACAACATTTATTCCTAAATTTAATTTTACATTTAATTATTTTACACTTTATCGACTTTTTTCCTTTTTTCGTTTATGAAAAGAGCCGATATCATTAACATATTGAAACACCATAATCTCCCAATAGGCGGTAATTTATTAGTTTTGAAAGAACGCTTATAAAAAAAAAACAATAAAATGGCAACATATACAATTGATAGTCAACAAAAAAATTGCTGATGAGGCAAGCGCATACCTTCTAAAATAAGTGCAAATGCGGCCAATTCCGTGAATATTAGAAAACCTCCAAATGATCAATAATTTACCTTCAATCGTTGGTTCACACAACAACGATACTACGAGCTTTGTAGACCAACTTAATAATAATTATAATGTCCTCTCTGGTTGGTCTGAAGCGGACCAAATTGGAAATTTTAATACTAAAATTAACTGGTCCCGTAAAAAATTTATTTCGACACATTTCGGAATCAATGTGCAAATAAAAATGTCCCTATAAACTATAAGACGGCGATAGAAATTCTGTTCAACTGATTCAAGAAAGAAAAAAAACACCTATAATCCTATTACAAGAAATAAATAGTCTATATCAAAATCTTTAAAACCAATTCTCTCCATCCCAACACATCCATTATAATGTCTATCAAGTTTGTGCCTAGAGTTGACTTTAACTTTAGGTTTCTGTCATGCATCACACTGATTGATTGATTGTTTAAATGTGGAAGGTTATGTTTAGTACATATGCATATATTATAATCTGTTGTGAAATGACTTTCTCTTGCTGCAGTTCGACTGACATAAAGATAAAGATGGTGGGAATTCATGTAGATTTAATCAGTAACTTTGGCAGGTAGGAACAGAAAGTGTTTACATTGTAATCCAGAAGAGAGCGCAAACTTAAAAAAAAAATACATATAAAATGTTACGGATAAATTCCATAAAACACCTTGACATGAATTTTTCCAGAAAATGGTTTCAAGTAAAAATGATAGGTTTAGATCAATGCAATTAATATTCTAAGTTTAAACAAAATTATTATAACCGTTTCCATGAAACTTCCAAAACTCTCAGTAGCCTATTCTGTGCATTTCCAGTTGACCGAATTTTCTCAAATTTGGATTTCCAATTTAGTAAAAACCATATAGTGTATTGCAATGGTACTTTAAAGGGAAGATTGACCTATATTGCTCGATGAATATTACCTGAAACCTTCTTCGTGTGTGATAACGGTGGCAGTAACAAAGAGGAGTACTAAGTTTGAGGGTTTCCGCGATTTTCCATTTTTAGAGAGATATTTCGTTCACTCTCTCGACTCCACATACACAGAATTCGGTAAAAAAAAAAAAAAAATTCTCGTACACAGGGGCCAACCTAAAAAAAACCTATATTTCTGGTAAAAATTCTATTTAAAAAATTTAAAAAGATCCCAATATTTTTTCTCTTACTAGGAGTAAGAAAAATTTGAAAATAATGAGCAAAAACTGTTTATGAGTTTTTTTTTATTGAGCCTGTCTTTATTATCCTATATGGTAGGCGTGTTTAATAATTGATCCATAATTTTTGTACTTATATTGTTGTTTTGTAAACTAAGGTTGTTTTATTTTAATGTTAAGTATACAACAATGAGAATGAATTTAGGCATGCCTAACACTTTGACGGATGTACTGAAAGATGCACTGAAAGCGTAAATAAGACTGTTCAATATCTAAAAGAAATTGGCTTATTTCAGCATTTATAAGGAGCTCTTTTTGAATTAAAATACCATTAGTAGGTTGTTTTTTATATAGACGATTAAAACTATGCAATGATTAGAACTACGCTCTTAGAACTATGCCTGCGAGAAAATAAAGAAGTCTCTCCTTTGTTTGGATTCCCGGTCGTGTGAGGATAAGAGATAACGAATCTGCCGACAAAGCTGCTAAAGAAGCGGCATCAATGAATTGTAGAGACGAACGTGTCCTGGCAGTCGATTGGAAAGCTTTTCTAAAAAAAAACAAAAAAAAAAACAAATTTTTCTAACTGGGAAAAAGGAATGGTAATCCTTAAAATAAACTAAGGAATATCAAGGGTACCACAAAGTAAAATGGTCAACCTCAAATCTAAGATGTCCTAGCGAGAATGTGGAGACTCGGTCACACCACGTTGATACACAGCTACTTATTCCGAAGAGAAACCTCAGCCGGTTTGCAGCGCTTGCAGTACGACATTAACGGTCCCGCATATTCTATAGGAATGTTCGAAATATGTAAACGCACGGGGGAAAAGTAAATTTACCGACCAGTCTTACAGATGTATTAGGAGAGAATGAAGGCAATATCAATAAGACTTTCGAATATCTTAGGGAGGTTCATCTATTTCATTTGTGGTGAAACTGGCTGTACATATGTATGTGTTTAGTTGTTTGCTGGTTTCTTGTGTATAGGTATTTCTTTTATAAGTGATATAAGGGAATAGAGGAATATGATTAGACCTAGATTGTGGATTTGCTGTAAAAATTGTTAGACTGGTAGGTATGGATATGCATCCCGGATGAGTCCTTAGAAATTAGAAACACGTACAAAGGACCATAGCTGATGTGCACCTTACAAAAAATCCAGAAAATAAAAATTGACGATTTGAATTTTTGTAAATATTTTTATTGTACACAGTAGGATTAGGGTAAACTAGAGTAGAGGAATAGTAAGTACTCTACTCTATAATGTATAAAAGTAAAAAAGCTGGTATGAATGATAAGTTGTATGGTTAGGTTTTTTTTACATGGAGTGAAAGTATTTATTTGGATGAATGTATTTATTAGCTAGTATGGATAAGGTTGTTGGTTAAGAGTGCAATTGAGTTGGTTACGAATTAAGTGCGGGGATTAGGTTTTTAAATTTTTAATAGTGCCATCTAGATTTGCTAGGACTTAAAAAAAAAAAAAAAAAAAATGAAATGACAGGAATAAGAATAAGCGCAGTAGGTGCAAAGGACCTTAGCTGTTGCGTATCTATACAAAATAACAAAACAAAAAAAAATTAATGTTGATAACAGCATATTTGGTGTGTCTTTCAGATTTAGGACATTGTTTGTTGAAATAGTTATTGGCTATTGTCTTAAAGATATTGGTATTGTAGAGAAATTCAAAAATGAATAAAACAATTTAGTATGGCAAGCTGGCCAGCAATGCTGGATAATATCTGGGATTTTATCCCGTCATAGCATTCGTTACTTCTAGCCAAATTGGGTTTCTCAGATTTGTTACATCGTCAGAGTAAGGCTTTCAAGTCCGTGTAGATAGGTTTCTATCTGTTTTGGTTTTAAGCTGAAATATATTGTTATTTTTATTTTAAACACTGTCAACATGTGTCATATTATGCACTGCTAAGGGGCAATATTCTCTCTAGAGCCCAAAATCAATAGTTGACGCTGTAGAGGCTCCTAGTAGAAGAAAATGTAAGGCTAGCTCTTAGCCATGACAAGCAACCGGGGGATCTTTTGTTAGACCAACGCGGAATTACTGGAATCTCATCCCCCGAAAAAAAAAAAAGGATATGGTTCTGCAGAACTGAAAAGCATCAGAGATATATTCCGTGATAGCATGCTCCTTTAGGTGGTTATCGACCGGTTTCGGGGGATGTTGTCAAAACAGTTTAATAACTGGGTAGATTTGCACAGAGCAAATTCAAATTCTCTGATATAAAAAAAGAATTCAAAATTGGCATCAACCGCCTTTTAACTATTAGGAAATAAGAAGGGATATAACAAAAGCATCCGCAATGGCCCACAAGCATCCGAAACCAGCTTAGCTAAAAAAAAAAATATATACGAATACGAAAGTCGCTAGTTCATCAAAATTAAAAACTGAATGAACAATGTTAATAAAGAAAAAGTACTTTTAATTATATTGATATACTGTTCTCAACAGTCCCTATGATTCTTTACACTTCTACTATTAATTACTACATTATTAACAATTATTAAAAATTAGATAAAACAAGTCAACTTTGAAAATATAAGTATATATATTTTTTTAATATATCATTTTTCTCTAGAATCTATAATAGTTGTACACGAAACGAAGCCATACAATGCTTAAACGGCTATTACAAAGTGATGCTCATAACTTAATCCAATTTATATAATCTTATAAAAATGGCTGACATAAAACCTACTTATTGTTATTTAAATTTATATTACTAAATGCGATGTAACATGTAAAATAAAAATATAATCTGTATTTTCTTTCATCCAATACAATGGGTGGATTCTATAACAAAGATATTGCTAGTGAAGCAAAAAAAACAAAAAAACAAAAAACAAGTGATTAAAATCAATGTTACTAATGAACAAATTAGCACATTAGTGTAAAAATTAAATTTTGCAATGCAGATTAAATAAATGTAAATTAAAAAAATTAAATTAGAAAAAGGAATGTATCTCAAGATTGTACGAACAGATAACCGGTATAATCAATCAGGGAAGGGATTAGCTCAGTGGTAGCGCGCTGGACTAGCAACGCGGAGGTCCCTAGTTCGAATCCAGCCGTGCTACTCTTAGATTTTTTTTTCCCTAGGAGCTTTCTACAGCTCACTGCCTGCTATAATCTATATAAACTAATAACAACAGTCTGCTTATGAAGAGTTTAACAATAAAACAGAAAAAATCTGGTGCGAAATATTCACATTACTTTTTGTAAATGCAATTATTTACATTCAATTGACAAATTTGCATTAAATTTGTAATGTATATACTAAACGTTTAGTTAGGCTCGCATTACACAGCGCCCACTCACTTCAATTCCTTAGCAAAGCTTTGTAAATACAATTTAAATTAAAGCAAAACTCATAGATACCAAACTCAAAGACCATTAAAATAATAATTTTTGGAAAATCTGATAGAGAGCAAGCCACAGATATAAAGCAAATTGTAGCATAAGTTTACAAGGAAATTCTACAAAAATCTGGTAAGAAACTTTCAAATGGTTATCTCTTGTTTATCAGTAATACGCACCCGCACATGCAAACTTAGAGATTTTCCGCTGAAAATATTGAAAACATATATTTTCTAAAAAAGCATTAGCCACAACTGCATTAATTTCACTTATATAAGACCAAGTAATTAGATAACAAAAACAAAATAGATAAATTTAAAATAAGTTCTTATGAATAAAACCGGTTAATTTTGAACAGACTGTACACAAATAAGGTATATTCATTGGAAAAAAGAAAAATAGAATAACCAGTAGAGGAGACGAAAAGCTTGGAAAAGAGGGTGTTAGAATGAAGTGAAAAGCGGAAAGACAGAATACTTGGGGAAGGGAGAGGCGGTACAACTTGCATCTATACAGCCAATTTTCATCTCAAACCACTTTCCGTTACAGAAATCAAGTTCTGAATCGATTTCCCGCGGATGTAGATAAGGCCTGTCTCCCTTAAACTCCACTGCCATCATCTTCATAGTGATTTAGACGTTTTGAATACTTGTTACCATTTTATTATAGATAGATATACATATAATAATAATAATAAAAAAAAAAATATATTAACCAATTTCCCCCCACCAGTTACACGTGCAAGAATGGAATTTTTCAATAAAAACAATTAACAAAGTGTACAGCACGTGTCCGTGACATAAACACAGAATGAACGGCTTTACGTTTTAATGCCCAACACGTGACCTAATCAAAATTTAATAATGCCTACTACTGATTGATTTGCTACATTTTTTATTCAGTGATTTTTATAAATATTTTTTTGTTTTATTTTAAGCATTAAAAAAATAGTTTAACAATTTATAATTTCAAAAGTAATTTTTTTTTGTAAGTGATTGTCTATTTAATTAATGCACCCCCAAAAAAATGTAATATCTTGGATCTCATCCATTAATAAACAAGCGATTAAGAAAAAAAGTGGTAAACAATCAAAACAGATCTTAAACTTTAGGCATGAACTGGAATGATCCGTCACCACCTTATGTTTATAACAAAAGAGATTACAAGAAATCGCAGCATTATTTAAAAATATGTAAAAGATAAATGCTAGAGAACACCCTTATTGTTCCTGTAGGGTTAGTGAACCCCCACCACTCATCCACACTAGCGAGTGAACCCCCACCACGCATCAAAGAGAAAGAGCCCCTCTCGAGAGAGAGGAGAGGAGAGGCCAGTTGGATATATATACGAGAGACAGAGTCAAAAAGACATTCCGTTCAGAGTCTTACACTTCAATTGTACATATCGTTTAGCCACGTCAGTCTGTCTGTTCAGTTCTTGTAGTGTAAAGTATACAGTCCTTGGCAGTCAGTCATATACATATATATCAATTATATATCTTATACCGATATTGAGGTGTTATTTATCTATCAACATCTACAAACAACATCTCCTCCTACAACCATTACATTCCCACCAAAAAGTTATTAGAAATTGATTTGATTAAGTAAAGAGCTATTAAAAAAAATTAATTTCTGAAATTTGACTGTTTCATCAACAAAATGGTTTTGTTGATATTTCTTAGTAAGATGTTTTAAATTTACGAAATGTTTAATATAAGTAGCTAGGGTTTAGTGAGCATGTTCATTGAGACACTTAAGACACTAAGACAGACAAGGTGTGACAGCCATAATGTCAACTAAATGCCCAAAATAGTTGTGACACTTTAGTAACATCCTGTGGAAAGGGTCACCCGGGCGACGAGGAGAAACTTTATGCTGAGGCAATAGAAGGGGGAAAGCACTCCTACCAAGTAGTATGGGGGAAACGTTGTGGAAGAGAAGATGAAGTAGTACGGGTGCGGTTGTTCGGGTAACTGTGAGTACAGAGCGGAGAACATGGTGGAGTGTGAGTTGGTTTGTTGGAGGAGCTTCATCAGGACTTATAACAAAGTTTATACGAAGCAGGAGAAGTTGTAAGCATGGGTTAGGAAAACTAGCTGAGTAGTAGTCACCACCGCCTCTTCTCATGCCATTCTATCGTAGAACAAGATCCGACGACGGCCAAAATAGAAACAGCAAAGGGGTGGGGAGGTAGGATAAAGGAACTTACTATCAACAGAAGGGCTCCGAATACACAAAAGAACTATGAAACAACATCATGATTTGATTGCATCATTCCTTTTTTTGTTCAAGACAACTAAGCATACTTGTTCAGTAATTGGAAGATAGATTTATTGATGTATCTGTAATTTTGCAAAAACAACCTTCAATATTGATTTAAACGAAATGAAATAATTGTAGATCAAAAGAACTAAGGATAGAAGTCGAAAGAAATAAATTAAAGGATGAAAGAAAATGAATGGGCCGGTAATTGCAAGTGACGCAAGAGCTCAAACAGCAACAATAAATCTGACTACATATAATAATGACGCCACTTAAGTAGTCAACTAGAAATATTAATTTCCTTAAATGGTTTGGAATAATTTCTTCCAAACACACAGCATTTAACCAAGTTGATTCGATAACGATGCAGTTTTCAGATTCCGCTGAAGGACAAACGTAAGAAAATCTAATGTCAGAAACTCACATGACATTCTCTTATTCCTGTTACCTAAATACGGATATAATTATAGAAACTAATGATTAATTTTCTTTAACTTAAATTTTACATATTTGACCTAAAAACATAAATATAGAAATGATGATATTGGATTTGTCAAATCTGTGCACTTAGCATGTTAAATTTAAAGCAAATCTTTCAAGACGTAGTCGAGAAAATTCCAAAAACCCGAATTCCCATTCTGTAAAGTCGCACTTTCGGGTAACAGATTTCCTTCAAATTTAAATTCTATCAATATTTGCAATGTAGTAATAGGATCCGAATCATTAAGGATTCAGAGGATCCGAAGAACGGAGAAACACAAAAATGAATCAAAAAGTTAGTTTTTCTCCCCTCAAAGGCCATACTAAAAGAAGAGATAGTTCAATTCATATAAATAAAAGACAGGAAATCAATTTTTTAAAAGAGTTTACAACGACGAGTTTACAATCAGTCAGCAACCCCACTCTCATCACTCAGCCAGTCTGTCTCTAGATATATATCTCAACCTATACTTGTAAAAAAATGGTTGTTATGGTGGTTGGTGGCTGCAGAGCTGGAAAGCATTAGAGACATATTCCGTGGCAGCCTGCTTCTTGCTTTTGCGGTCATCGACCTGTTTCGGACGTTCGCTATTTACAGGATGCGTTTTTCAGACAGTGTGACAACACAGACTTGCACAGAGCAAATCTGTGTTGTTACACTGTCTGGAAAACGCATCCTGAAGATGGGCGAACGCCCGGAACCGGTCGATGACCACAAAATGAAGCAGGTTACCACGGAAAATGTCTCTGATGCTTGTCAAAATGGGTTTGAGAAGAAGAAGAGAAATTGGGTTTGTTAGATAAATGAGCTAGAAGTAAAGTTGAACACTGTATAATACGTAGTAAGGTAATACAAACTGCCTGAACTTTACACTAAAATATTATAAAATGGTCGTGAGAGGTAAAGAGAAAGGTTGATGACGCGTTGTGACTGCTGTATGAACTCTGCGGCAACTCTGGAATACTCTCCCGTAGCTGTATTTAAACAGTTTTATTTATTTTCATTTATTTACATTGGGCAGAGCCCAATAACTAAACAATTACAAATTTAGGTATAAAATATTAATCACACAATTATTGCCCAACTTATAATAACTACAGTAATAGTAATGATAATAATATATATATATAAAATGTTCAAAATAGTATATAAGAAAATAAAAACATGATAAAACTATATATGTACAAGAATATAATATATAATACATAAAACTGCCAAAAATAATTATTTCAAATAAATAGAACGAAGTATAAATTATTGATGGTAAACATACACTTCTTATTATACAACCATGGCTATTGAGGAGAAATGCGAAGAAGAGCAAACTTAATGATATGAGAGGAAGAAGGAAAAATGTCAAGATAAGGGAGCTGTTGAATGATATTATTGACAATTCTACTAATTCGATTAAGACCAGAATGTAGGAAACAATTATAGGAGAGATGAGGTACAAAGAAAGTAGAAGGAAATCTATGGTTATGAAGAGGTATACGAAAATTTCGCTGGGAAAGTAATAAAGAACAGTCAATAATAATTATTAAGTAGTTTGAAGATAAACAAAATGTCATGATACGTACGGCGTGATTGTAAAGAAGGTAGGTTTGTAAGCTCTTGTAGTGCAGGAATGTTATTAGAAGTATAAGGAATATTTAATTTACAAGAAATCAACTTAAAGAATTTATACTGAACATGTTCCTGTGAGTGTTTGTGAGAAAGAAGATAAGAAGACCAAACAGAAGAAGAAAATTCAAGTTGTGAGCGAACAAGAGAGCAGTAAAGTTGTTAAACGGATGAAATATCATTGAAATTACGGGTGTTTCGAGAAATAAAACCCAACAACTCCAGAGCTTTATTTACTATTGTCTCAATATATATGGAAAACGACAGATCAGATTGAAATGTGACACCTAAATTATTTTTTATAGTAGAAAGAGAACGGTTATTGAGACTGTATTGATTATTAAATTTTATAGAGGGTCTAGAAAAAGAGAGAAGGAAGGATTTAGCAATGTTTAATTTTAACCGATTGTCATGGAACCAAAGACTCACTTCATCAAGAGTTTTCTGTACGCATGTTATTTTACAGAATAATTTCAAGTCATTAACAAAGAAAAAGGATTTTACATGAGACATGACATTTTACATAAATCATTCATAAAAATTATAAAAAGAAGAGGTCCCAAATGTGAGCCCTGCGGCACACCTGAGGACGCTTGAATCGTAAGAGAAAAAGATGAACGAACCTTGTCAGTTTGAAATCGGTTGGTGAGATAATTTTGGAACTAAGTAAGAAGAACTCCTGAAATACCGTATGATTGCAACTTATTCAGAAGTAAATTTATGTTTACAGAATCAAACGCTTTAGATGCAGCTAAATAAATAAGGTCCAATTGGAGATTAGATTCAAATGCTGAGTTCTCCCACTCTAGGCTGTCCTAAGCTAGCGAGTGATCCTGTCAAATTTTATGTCTCTCTCTCTGCTATGGATCGCTCTCTTCGGATCCTATTACAATTTGTAAAGTCCTTGCAGCTTATTCATTCTTTCATTATACAGTATTCAGTTTGTATTGTACGTTATTTATCCAAAACCAGTTCTCTCTAATTCTCTGTCCTTCTTACATCTATTATAAGTATTTACTAATATTATATAAGTTTTAGAACCAATATTGTACTGATGTGTTGCTTTTAAGGGAGGCTCAACTTTATGTTCTTCAAAAACGTTAAACAAAAAATCAATTATCCTGGGAAAAGTGTTTAAAAAAAAAAAAGGAATTGAGATTCATTTCTGTAGTTATGTGCATGAAGTTTAAATAAAATCATTAGCGTCCATTTTTTTAAAAGGTGAAAAATTGAATTGATATGGTGATAGCTGAATGCAGAGGTGTATGTGATGGCCGCTGTTTCCGCTTCCTTGGTAGGCAAGTCCGGACCACTATTTTTTTTGTATTCAAACTAAGAAGACGTTCACAGTTGACAAATTGAATTCTATCTGGATTCCATTAATTAACATTGACCACTTTACTTGTCTATATTAACAACCATCTCTCTTGTCATCTTTCTCATTACCGCTTTCACTGACTCGATATAACAAATCGATAACATATTAATTAAGTCCTTACTAATAAATTGGAGGCGTTTATATAGTTATAGTGCGGTAAGTAATTCTCTAGCACTAGTTTATTAATTGTTTCATCCCCCAGAAATCATGGTGCACATATAATTCTGAGAAGCAAATATATTACTTAGCCAGTCTGTAATATATACACGATTGTTTAATGATTAAGAGGATCCGAAGACCATTCATTAACTTCCGTTTATTATTATTATTATTACCTATCACGGGTGGGCTATACCCCGGCACTGCAGCCAACAGAAGCTTATTTTACTATCCCCGATAAACTGTAGTAGTTAAACCCTCTCTCCCTAAGCAGTCTGAAGACTTTCACCACCAGATCATTTTGGGCTACTATCTCCTCAGGTCGCAATGTACCAAAGGTCTCGTACCTCAATTTAGTTATTGCTGCGCAATCAAATAGCAAGTGGCGTGCCGTTTCCCCTTCCTCCTGACATAATCTGAACAAGGGTTCCACGCTGATGAGCCCTACCTTGTGCAGATGCTTCATGAACCTGCCATGACCCGTAAATAGTCCCGTCACCAGAGAAATCTGGCTCCTACTTGGACTAAGGATCATTTGGGTCCTTCGTTTACACAGCCCTGGCATCATCCTTTTGCTGTGTGTAACACCTGGCTCCCCCTCCAGAGCTCTTCATGCTTACTGCGAAACCACTTCCTAATCGCCGTACGAATCGCTCCGCTAGTGATCCCCAGAACAGGCTCTGGACCAATGAACGTACTTTAACATATTAATAAAGTCCTTATAATAAATTGGACGTGTTTATTTAGTGATAGTGTGGTAAGTAATTCTCTGATACTAGTTTATTAACTGTCTCATCCCCAGAAATCATGCTGCACATATAATTCTGAAAAGCAAATATATTATTCAGCCAGTCTGTAATATACATACGATTGTTTAAAGAATAAGAGGATCCAAAGACCTCTCATTAACCACTCATTAACTTCCGCTTAGTGGATTTTTGACGGAAAAACAGTGTCAGATGCTGTAATGATACCTAAACATATTATCAAATTTGCGTTTCCTACAGTTTTTTCTACTTTTTAGATATTTGGTTCACACATAAAAATAATTATCTCTCATTCTCTCTAACATATACACCCCACATACATAAGCTTTTTCATACTCAGCGAATTCCAATGAAAATTCAATTTCGAAACTTTGACGCGATCGCTATATACTTTCTCTAAGCAATAAGAGAAAGTAAAAATCATTGTTAAATAAATATTTAAGATACAACTAATAAAAGTATATATTCAATTAAATTAATAAGAATTAGTTCCACATCATTTTTTGTTTATATAAAATATTCCAAACATATAATTTTAAATGATTTATAAGTATATATGTAGAAGAATTGATTTATACTAATTCTTATACATAACTGGTATTTATTTATATCTATAGTATATACAGCGAGAGAATTTAAAGAGTTTTGGAACATCTATCAAAACAAAAACTGTCAATTACTTTGCAGCCGGAGAAAGGACGCCCACGCTGGTGTTAATAAAATTATTAGCGTTAAGGTCATATGTTGTAATTTCCAATGCTACGGTCAAACTAAATACAAATAAAAGTAAATGAATTATAATAGAAATCAAACAAGTACAATATATTCACACTATACAAGTACGCACATTCACTATATTCATTGATTGTGTGAGAAGGTATAATACGAAGAAATGAATCAAATTAATTTTAATATTTTGCATTTAACTTAATTCTAATTAATAACAAACAATAGAAATAGTTATTTAAGTTAAAGATATGAAAATGCTACCTAATGTAAAAACCATAGCAATCTATTTTGATTCCAAAATTTTTCTATTAGGTTGTAGTGGAAAAAGAAATGCAAAAATAAATAGTTTTGAAAAATATTTTAAATGAAATAATTTTGGCAAAAATAATGTATTTCAGAGTCAGGTACTATAATGTAAGGTCATTGTTGCTAAAGAGACAAAAGCATAGGAATCCGTTAGGAAAATAACAATGCCACTTGGCCAACTGTTTTGTAAGAGAATCCCCCGTTAGAGAGGGCATTCCTTCAAGACAGTCTGCATTCTGCTTTCAAAGCCAGAACACTTGCTTCAAAAATCGCTCACTTAAACTCATGCCAGTGATAGAGATTAACATTTGTTCTAGATTAACAAATGATCTATTAAGCATACAGTTTGTTGTAGACACCGAAGCAGAACATTTGTTTTTAGCTTTCTCAGCATCAGTGCATATTAATAAGTTTATAATATCTTGCAAATAACTTGTAGTTATTATTTCAATAGAATATATTTATTGTTAGCAGTAGTGACTACTTTCTTATTTCTGATACTTCACTCTCTTAAACATATATACTTACAAGCCCTTTTACTAAACCGCTCACGCCACAAGCTACCAGCATACAAACACACAACATCACCAATCACATTTCAGGTTTATTATTCTGAATAGTTACAGAATAGTTTTGATACAAACAGATCTATATATCAATCATTATAACTTTTTCTTTTTTTTAGGAGCTTCAGCATCTGTGGTCATTGGTGTCAGAAGCCTACTCAGTGAACTGCCGGCCTCTGTTCAACGTTCTCTCGTTACAAACAACACTACCCACCAAAGGACATTGAGCTATAGAGGCTTCTATGAAGAGAAAATTTACGAGTAGTTCTGCTGGACTTGAATCCGGGATCTACTCATGGATGTCTAGCGCGCTAACACAGAGCTAATTCAGTCCCTTAAAACTGTATTTCTATAATCTTTCAAGCTTCCGCAGCCATTGCCATGGTAAAACATTTTTAGGTCTTCGGATTGAGATCGCGTCAATAGTTTGTTATAAACCGACGTTTCGCCCATATTTCAATAGGATTTTTCAGGGTAGTATCGCCCCAAATGCTGGTTCACTTTTTTACAATAGTATTTCTATTAATAGTTACCAAAAGTTATTGGAAAACGTGTCAGATTTTTAGACTGTTTACTCTCTGAAAAGAAAAAAAAAAATGTTTTAAATTCCATAGCTACTTTTTTTTTAGTAAAAGATCGATGATGGATCTTTTTTTGAAAAAGATATCGACTGTTTTGGTAACAATCAATTACCAATCTGACAATAAAGTTTTGTTTTAAATCTATGAATCGAAATTGCTATTTAACTGATTTTTTTTCTCTCTCCAGTTTTAGGTGATTATCTGAGAGAAATACAGTTGCAAAGATTTCTTTAAGCTACTCATACTAATTGTGACAATATAGGTCTATCAACTTTTATATGACACATATTTCCTTGAATATTGATTTAGTGGGTTTTGGAGTTTGGGAAGGGGATGCTTGCTATTAAGCTTACTTCTAAAAAGTAATTTCATAGTATTTGTTCGGAATTGCTAAAGGGCAGCGCACTTCAATACTTGTCACATTTAAACAGCTAGCATTTTCTAAAATAACAATATAAAATGTATGCTTTTTCTCAACCTTAATTCAGGTATTACGTTAACAGAAACGAAATTTTAGCAAAATGTTCCATGCTTGTAATAATTAATAGAAAAGAAAAAGTTAAGCAAGGAATCTCAAAACGTTCTTTTCCGATGTAAACTCAATTTCTTACGATTACAAAACTTCCTACAATATCAGTAACAAAATAGTATAACACAAGGTTATATATGCCAGCTTGATCAGAGGCGATCGTTCCCTAATATTAATAAGTAGTACTTCAGTAAATCTGAAGTATTATTTTAATGAATATTTTTCAATTATTAACGATTTAATTGAAAAACTGCTTAATGATTTTAATCAAAATTGATATACTGATATACAATTTAGTAAATACATGATATTTTTTCAGTATTATTCCATTTTTATGGAGAATAATGATTTAAATACTTTTGATTTTTCAATATATATAGTTTTAGAAGACCTGATTACTAAGACCCCAAACTTATAACAGCTTTTCTCTGAGTTTACTAAATGATATCTAGTAACAAAGCTGGCATAGTGCAATATACACGCTCCAGTCAAACACTGTTTGCAAACAGACAGCAGTATCAGGACATTGTATAATATCTTCAGTGTCTGAATAAGTCTGAGAAAATGACAGATAGTTGTAACAGCAACCAAAGAGAAGCTCAGCAACCAAAGAGAGCAAAGAGATGCTCAACCACTTTCTCGGACTGGAGTTGGAGAAGCTGTATAAATATAGCGACGGACAGTCCATAAGAGGACAGTTGAATTCAGTTCAATATATCCAATTACTACGTGTCATTTTCATACCACTCTACCCAAAAACATTTCTCTTTTGTAAAGTCCAGGCAGTCTGTTTCACTTACTTAATATATTAGTTAACCGGTTGTTAACCAAGTCTTCTTCTTATATCATCAACCAGACCTGAATTCTCTCCACCTAACACATACAGTGAATTCCATCAAAAAACTAAATCAGGAAACAAGATGGTAGTGACAGTTGAGTGTTGTGATAAGTAATAAACCATTCACTAAAACAAGTATAATTACAGACATGCAGAACCTTTAGATGAAAGGTAATTTTTAAAAGCCGCTTTTTGTATGTAAACTATCAAACTTCCTTGTGTTAGTTAATAAAATATTTATAGTAGACAGTTATAAGCGGAAGTTCTGGTGTGATTTGTATATTAGAAAAAAAGAAGGGGGGGGGGATTAATAATAGAAAAGTCTTTGTAATTGTTTTCGTATGACCCATAAAATGAATGTTTTTTTCCATAACAGATCAAAGAAACATACACATAAGTCATGTAAATGTAAGCACTATCATTTTATAAATATATCTTCAAAGGACTAGTCCTATAAAACGGACGATACTTTATACTTTTTGGCAAAATTATGAACGTAAATTGGTTTATGATTTAAAAAAAAAAAAAATAAATAAATATCTATGTGTTTGTTTGAAAATTAGTTTGACACATGTCAGAGAGCACATGGCAGACATAGAGGTATTATAATCGCCATCTATCTCGGCATAAAGTATCAAATACACAAAGTGAACAACACAAAAAGAGTTAATATCTCTTAAGTTGATGGGATCGTTTTGGCCAAATAACCATAGTCATGGGATTTTATATGTCGTGAAGAAGAGAATTTATTATAAACTAGAAACTACCTTGTACTAAATGTAGATATAGAATATTAACAAAAAGAGAGATAAGCTGCGTGAGTGACAATGTAAACAAGTGATGTTGTCGACTGGGTGATCGATGTAAAAACTCGTTGTTCCCCAAACTCATGACTAGCCCAGCGGTGTAAGTAAAGGCATTTTGGCGTAGAATAAGCTTCGGTGATGCTGTCTTGCGGGGGGGAGATAATTTGTGTTAAGACCATAACATCCATTATAAAATCTCTTGGTTTCCTAGGGATGATGTGATGGCATATAACAGGCACTTCATACGTCACATTACTTGCCTCTCTCCGCAAGGAACGCCAAGGTCCTATCTCCCACCAAGGGTTGGGGAAGAAGTATCATCCTGTTTCCCCTACTACAAGTGTCTATATTAAAGGAAAAAAGGACAGTGGACGCCCCATTATATCACCATCTTCAAGACACCTTCCACACTCTTACCTATCTCACATTTAATATTCTCTCCCAGTCGCTTAATCTTTTAATTAAGTCAATTCTTTAGAATTATAAGTGTATATATATTAATTACAGTGCAGTATTCATAACATTTAGTTATTAATTATAAAACCCCTGAAACACTCACTAACACTAACAAAACATTTAGTGAAGCTTGGCTATTAATCAAACGATCTGTCAAGCATAGAGACTGAATGTACGAGTGAATCATCAACTAAGGTGTATTTAACGCAAGACCAGAATACATGTAATGGCAGAAATGTCTGAAAACTCCCGTAGTGCAGATTTCTATGTGTTCAAACTAAGGAATTTATTTAAAAGAAATAAAACTCATTACAGTCAAGTTTCCAGTATTATTGTTTGAAATATTTCTAATTTTCTATAGTCCTTAAATATATTTAACTCGAAACCAAATACTTAGCAAATTTGAAACTTACAATATCACTTTTCCTTAATGAAAATTTTAAATTTCAATTTATAATATGTCTTTCAAATACAATTTTAAGAAAATATTATTTCATTGTTCTTAGGGTTACTGATATCTGACAAGTTTAATAAATTTGCTTTAGGGAAGGGAATAGCTAAGTGGTTAGCTTACTGGACTCCCACGCGGAGGATCCGGGTTCGAATCTAGCTGTGCTACCCTTAGATTTTTTTTCTTCCTAGGAGCCTCTACAGCTCACTGATAGACAGTGTAGTCTGTAACTCTGAGAACACTGTCCGGAAGCCGGCAGTGCACTGAGAACCCTCCAAGCGCCAATGACCATAGATGTTGACGCGCATAACTTTACATAACTTGAATTCGTACAGCATCAAACAAAATTAAGTTTCCAGAACCTGATTCCTAAATTTCACCAAACATACGGCACGATCTAATTGCTGACATTCATGAAACCACTGAAAAGATTATTTTCTATATAAAGAACCAGTATACTAATTTAAAAAAAAAATTAGAGGCAATTTCGACAAAATCACTAAAAATCTTTAAAAAAAGAAGAAGAATGTATTCATTAAAGTCGTACTTCCGGTTGATGGGATGTTATTAAATCCTTAGTAAAGGATTCAACTAGTGGATGTCTAAGCCAAATATAATGTTTGATCCACCAATGCAGTTTCTCGCTTTTCAATTATTTTTAGCTCGGCAACTTAGTTGTGAAACCTGTGGGCGGAATTAAATGACGTTACAACTGCTAGCAAACTTTAGCAATGAGCGGAGCTTCAGCTGTTTAGGGGGTCACAACTAAGTTGCCGAGCTATACATAAACCAATCGTTATTAAAATATTTTTCATACTTAGTGAGATATTAAAAACATTTTTATAATTTAGAATGGAAATTCAAGTACGAAAATCTGGCTGGTTCATGATATTTTTTACTTTTAAAGCAGTGTGTTAAACTCAAATAGCAGCAGAGATCGTATCATTGTGAATAACGATCTCGTACTTCCTTGTAACAACGATCATCTCGATTGTGGCAAATATTGAAAATTGAATTTTCTCGGTTGTTCTTAAGTTGACAATTACATGAATACACCTATCACTGTAATTTAAATTCTTCAGTATCAATATGAAACAGATTACAGAAAACCACAATTTAAGCGTGTGAATGTTAACAGTAATTGATGGTATACCACTAAACACCACAGTACCATTTACTAAAACCGCCAACCAGCCTATCACTATTGATGCAGCTTTAATTCTTCTATTGTGTCTGGTCATCAAATTCACACTATTACGTCAGCACGTTCTATTTAGAGAAAGAGAGAAAGAGAGACAGTAGTGAGTGAAGGTCGTGGTAGTGCGAAAAAACAGACTATCAAAATTATTTAGATTAAACAACAAGGACAAAAATAAAGGAGAAAAAAATGCCAGAATAAATGTGGAAAAGTTAAAAGAGAAAACAAAAAGTTGTTAATAGAATATTCGTGACAGCCGGATGTTACAAGGAAAATTGTTAGTGACAACCTTAAATAAAACAAAACAAAAAAAATTGAAAATATGTAGCACTAATTTTAGTAAAAAAAACAGCAAAAAAGTGTTCTCCATAATGAGACTGTAATCATTTTAATGTCTTATTTATAAACTTCAGTGAAATTACATTTCTAAATAAGTACATTTAAAAATTAATAATTTACATTTCATCCGATTTTTTATTCAACATAATTGTCTCAATGTCAATGTTAATAACTTACACGATAAATAGAAAAGAATTATAACATGCAACTAGTCAGCAAGTTGAATTACTACAACAATATATATTCTGACAAATGAACCTGGCACTAATGTAACAAAATAAAAAAAATATACAAGAGAAGATTTTCTGAACCATATTCCAAAAAAAAAAAAATCTGGTGTGAAACATTCACACAACTTTCTCTTACTCCTGTCTCAAAATTATAATTGACAAATTTTATAGTTAGTGTACCAAATTTAATGAAATTCGTCGAAAAGTGAAAACACTGTCCAGTAAAACTGTCCGGTTTACTAATTTCCTTGAAACTCGGAATTTGGGTCATATATTAATTTCTAGTTATTTCAATTTGGATGACAGAATTGTATAATCAACTGTGATAGCATTTTAAAGAAAAACATAACCCCCCTCCCCCAAAAGTCCCCTTAAATGAATTTATCAGGGGAAAAGTTTCAAATAAAAGTTGTAGCTCTTTATATGTATAGTTAACAACTCTGGTTTAAAGAAAATCGTTGGAGCCATTTTCGAGAAAATACCAGAAAACTGAAAATTATATTTCAGTAAAAACGCACTTCCGGTTATCTATTTTTTTTCAAACTCGGAATTTCAACAACATATTTAATTCTAATTAACATTATTTAGATGACAGAATTGTCTAATATACTGAAACAGCAGTTAAGATGAAAACCTAACCCCACCCCTTCCCCAGAAGTGCCCTTAAATGAATTTTCCTGGAGAAATGTTTCAAATAAAAGTTGTAGCTCTTTGTATGTGTAGTTGATATACCAAGTTTAAAGAAAATCTTCGGAGCCATTTTTGAGAAAATTGCAAAAAACGTAAAAAAAACAACTAGTAAAGTGGTACTTCCGGTTGAGGAATATTGACACATAACGCACGTCAGATCCCATGGTGATACCTAAACGTAATATCAAGTTTGAACTTTCTACGATTTTTCGTTTTTGAGCTATGCTGTTCACATACATACACACACACAGACACACACACACACACACACAGACCATTCGCTAAAAACCACTTTTTTGGACTCAGGGGACCTCAAAACGGATATTTCCGGTGAAAACTCGATATCGAAAATTTGACACGATTACAATACTTCCTCTTACTAGGAGTAAGAGAAAGTAAAAAAATAATAATAATAATTCAATAAATTGTATTTCCTGTTGATGGTTTTTACATGCCTTCTTCACAGAGATTTCCCTTGGGATTACCAAACGTATGTAAAACTGTTGAGTTGCTGATTTTTGGAAAAGAATATCAAATTGATTTTTATACATTAACATTCCGTTGTTATATGAAGTATTACGATTGGGCCAAAAATTTAGAAATTGAATTTTTTACCGGATATATATGTTTCGAGTTCCATTGAGGTTTTTGTATGCATGTGTAAGTGTGTGTGTGTGGAAGTGTCTCAGAAATCTCAAGTTTTATTACCACGTCGTCTAACAATAAGCTTTTCCACAATATTCATCACGAAAGTGCGAGTTTACTAATTTTTTGTTTTTTTGTAGTTTTTCGTGATTTTTCTTGAAAACGGTTCAAATGATTTTCTATAAACTTCACATTCTATCTAGCCAACTAATTGCCTATCACTTTTATGTGAAAGTTTTTTGAGAAGTTTTAGGGAAGCAGCCGCATTAAGCTTTCCACTAAAGTATTACTGCAATGTTATGTATGTTTCTGCCAGCTATATAATATTAAAGTATTCTAGAAATTTTGCTAGAATTTTAAATCAGAAATAAATCGGTTAAACGAAAGTGATGTAATGGGATCAGAATCATTGAAGATTCATTAAGGATCCGAAGAGCGAAGAAGCAGACATTGAATAAATAAAAAGTTAGTTACTCCCCACCTAGGCCAGTGTAATGGAAGAACGAAATGGAAAAATAATAGTTTTGGGAAATAGTTTTGTGAAAATTAGATAGTTTAAATAGTGTATTTAGTGATGGGGATAGAACGAGGTATACTACAATATAGGTCAACGCAAACCAAGAGACAAAGGCGCAAGAATCCGTTAAATTAATACAATGCCACTTGGCCAACTGTTTTGTAAGAGAAGGCATTCTTTCGACGGACAGTCTGCATTCTGCTTTCAAAGCCAGAACACTTGCTTCAGAAATCGCTCTCTTAAACTCTAGTGAAAGAGATTAACATTTATTCTAGATTAACAATTGATCTATTAAGCATAATAGTTGTGATATTGTAAAGTACTTAAATATCTTTAAAGATAATATATTATAATTTATCTAACAGTGTTTTCTTAATTATTTCTTATTACTTCTCTCTTAAACATATATACTTACAAGCCCCTTTACTAAATCGCTTACGCCACTACAAGCTACCACTACACTACAACAACAACACACCAAAAACATTTCACCAGACTAAGGATAAATAGAGCGACAACAGAACAGTTCGGCAGTTTTAAGATAGTTCCTACAATAGTAGATCCAGTCAGCAACCTATCCACTTACATTGTATTTATTCAGCCAGTCTGTCTCTAGCTACCTAACTTCCATTTTACTGTCCTTGCAATTTGTGTGTTCCATTTATTATACAGAGTTCAGTAAATCAGTTTATTTCTAATCTCATACCTAAATCCATTCTCACTAATCCTCTCTCCTTCTCACATCTATTATAATGTCACATTAGAAATTTGGTTTTCCAGTTTGGGGGGGGGGGATTTGTGAACAGCTACAACGATTTTCTTTAATTTGCAATGCTGATTGCACATTTATAAGCGTATCACCAGTGTTGCTAGGTCGTGACAATGAAAATTCCCTCGCACTCTCTGTAATGTCCCTACAGGCCTAAATTGTTAGGAATTTTGATATGATATGAATATATTTTTAAATAACACTTTACTACAAAAAAATTGTTTACCTTAATAAAGATCATCCTAGTAACCAACATGGTCTCCACAGCTCTCAAATCTTCTTCGATATCATCCTCTTCTTCCACATCGGCTGCTAAAATGCTAAGAATCTCTGGAGGTGTGGTTTGGGAATCTTGTTTATACATACTGTCATTGAACAATTTCAGCAGTTGGTCCATCGCTGGATAATCTCTACACAACTTTCTTGAATTCTTCATATCCAATTTGATACGAATGAGAGCTGCTAGAACTCCAGAATTTAATCTTTTCTTTTTGTTTTGATATCATTAACCATGGAGAAAATTCTCTCTATATCAGCATTCGAGGGTGGCAGCGATAAACAAATTGATGCCATATTTCTAATATGTCTAAACATTAACTCCCCATTGAAATTTTCATAATTATTCATTTTGTTCTAAAAATCAACAACTTCAAGCTTTCCTAATTCTTCTTTCTCAGTGTTAGTACAAGTATCCATACTTTCAAGAATGCCTTCCCACTCATCTTTTGCTTTAATTGGATCAATACATTAATACATTAATCCCTTTAGCCTACACTTAAGAACAAGAAATTAACACTTTCTGATGAAGTACGGTAAAAAACTCAACTGTTAAGTAAAGAAAAATATATTACTTTAGCGAGGTCAATCAAATGGCTACGATTACTTGCAGTTTCAAACAACGTAATAAGACTAATGATTAATATATGCACGAAAAAACAGCAATTGAGCATATGCTGTGATTCTCCAAAGTAACGTAATTTAAAAGGGGAATACGTGGCTGTAACCTACTCCATGTGACTATGTTGCAATACCCCTTACTCATGCTCATATTCAAACAGGGATGTCCAAGCAGGAAAAAAAAAAATGATTTGTACAGTTAAAGTACTGTGGATATTCCCTACGTTTTACAATTTTCGAAGAAAAAGCCCTCAATCCCTTTAGTATCTTAAATCTCCATAGAAGAGGGATTTTCCCCTACACCTGGCAACTCTGCGTATCACTTTTATTTAGAAATATTATCCCGGAAGAATTGATTCCAGAATCAATACTCAAATCCTCAAGTACCAAATAATCTGGGGACGTTATGTTCAAAAGTTAATGGCGCTGTTTTCTAGGCTGCAATGTAAAACACCCAATTACAATGGTGGTGTGGGGGGGGATTGTTCCCAATGAGTAAAATTTCATAATTAAAGAAAATTCGTCAATTTAGAGAAACAGAAATATGTCTAGAGAGTTTCCTTTTTACATACAAGCAATCGATATTAAATAATTGCTGCAATTCTGCGAGTTGAAAGTTCTTGCCATGTGAAGTTAATGGTAATGTACTTTTGGAAATGAAATAGTGTAAGATAATATAGGGACGATGTAAGAGATCAAGCTTGACATACACACTAAGTCCCTGTAAATTAAATGTTAACAGTGACTTGTAGTCTTCCCTTTAGTGATGAAGTACCAAACCGTCTAGTAGTTAGCAGCACAATTTGACTTTGAACTTCTGAGATGTTCTCCTCTCAGCACTCTGGAACTAGTATATACGATAATATATATATATATATATAAAGAGGGTGAACACCTTAATTAGGCCGGCAAGTATCAAAGGTTGTCTTCGTCTGTACTTGTCTCTGACAAGGACAACCAAATTGCTCTTCACAAGGCTAATACTAAAACCACTTCCCCATCCTTTACTGGATTTGCATCGGACGTTTACAAAATAACATATGCACTATTGATCTTTTTTTTTCAAGAGATAATTATTTTAAATTTTATTTGTTGGATTTTCACAAAATGAAATTTGTTGTGAGTAAAATCAGTTTTCTATTAAATGTCAAATAGATATGATGAAAAAAAATAACATTATGAAACACCACACAATATTTTTTTTATTTATTATAATAACAGTTCAAAGAGTTCTAATCGACGAATTGCCTTTCTAAGTTGGAATTATTGCGCAAGTTTTGATTATCGTTCTTATTAATCTCTTAAAGATAATAACACAAGATATTATTAAAAAAAATGAAAAAGAAAAAAGAAAATAATTAAACGTCGCATCTCTCGCAAAATAGCCTAAACTATATTTCTCAAAACAATATCCCTGTAACTACTTTGCAAGGCTCTCTAACCAACTTATAAGAAAATTCATTCCATCCATTCTCCCACCCTAGGAAGTGGCAAAATTCTGGTGGAAAAAAAATATCAATGATATCGCCACTTCCGGTTAACGGTTATGAAGTCGCCTAATTACAAAGGTAATTAGGTAATACCCGTAAATAAATTAATATATAAATAAATAAATAAATACAATTAAATATAATATGACCATTTTTTTTTTTTTTTGGAACTTCAAATTCTACTCTAGCGTGAATATATAGATGGTATGGAGGCACAGTACCTATCCATGTAGATAGTAGAAGTGATTATTATACAGTGGTCCAGAACAGTGCGCCAATAATATTTTAAGTTATAGCATTCCAGCTTTAAAGGAACTTATGGTCGTATTCGGAATTTTTTTTTAAAAACCCTCTAAAATGCCTTCTGCAAAGTCGCCCTTCCTGTTAGCCGATATTTTTCCAGTTTAGAATCCTAAGGACGCTTCTAATGTATATTTATATTATTTGGGTGGTAAAATCATAAATTGTGTTGAAATAGTTACTTTAAAGGAAAGCTTAACGCTACTTTTCCCTTAGAACCTTCGAAAAAATCATCAATTTCCCAAAATAGAATATCAAGATTACTTCCCGCGATCTTTCGTTCTCAAGGGTACCCTGAAACATGTATTTCCGGTGATAACTCATTTTCGATAAGTTGATATCAAACTCTTATCAAGGTGTATGAGAAAATAAAAGTGTTCGTAAAATCTCGCAATTTTTTAGCAAAATACTGAATTATTATAAAAAATTATATAGATGTTACAATCGTATATTATACGGAAATGACCACTTTAGAGGAAAGCCTAATGTCCGTCCCCCCCCCTCGCAAAGGAATTTTCTCGGGAAAGTGTTTCAAATATACATGATAATAGCGCTACATGTAATTAGTCGTTTGTAAACATAACATGGTACTTGCAGTTGACCGATTTAGACAAAAAAAAAAAAAAAATCCATTACCAGGGTCCCTTTAGTACTTAAGCGAAATATCAAGTATTGTTTTGAGTTATATTGACCATAACTCAAACAAGGACATAACATACACACAAAATATTAAAAAAAAAAAAAAAAAAAAAATCCGGACATAAGAAATTTCAAAACACGTAGTACTGTTGGAAAACTACATTTTGTAGCTAACTGATAAGTTCGCAAATACTTCCTCACACAGGAGTAAAAGAAAGTAAAAATCGTATATGTAAAATTTCAATTAGTTAAACAACTTGTAAAATGTATAATATCAAAAAGATAAAACAGAAATATATGTCATTAAATTAAGTGAATCCATCTAAAAAGGAAAAACTTGATGAATATGTAAGATGTATTATATTTGCTGTACAGAACGAAGTATATATATACGAAATAAACTTTCAAAACTCTCAAATTGACTTTGAGCACTCTTAAAACATCTGTTTCAACAAATAAGAGCTTTAATGTGTTCGTTTAGTAGAAGTTTTACCAACTGACTTTATAATCAATTTTACTAAATACTGTGTGCTATAAAACTTTTTAGATATATATGAAATACACACTGTCAGTGAAGAAATATTTATATTTTCTTAAATGTTTGTAAAATTGTTTCAATATTTTGTTACTAGTTTTCGAAGGAAGAAAAGAAAAAGATAACATATATCACAAGATGCAAAGATATGTTCTAGTGAATTAGCATGAATGTAAAAACAGCACGCCAAGAGAAGAGAACAGTATTTTTGCCAATTGTACCACTTAAATCAACCTCTCCTCTCACTTATAAACTTTCTTTCTCTCCCGACCTATCGCACTCTCTTCAGCTTCATTATAAATTTAAATCTATTATAAGCTTTCCTTTAAACATTATATGTTAAACCTTCATAATAAATTAATACTTACAGTCCAATTCACAAAGATCGCAATTGACAATTGACAATTTCGTATCCCTTAATCCAGATTTGGTGATATTAAAAAAAAAAAAATGTGAAACTTGGATTTGATTTGTATTATAATTTCAAACCATTTTCTTTTTTAGACGGTTGTAATAGAATCCAAAGAGAGGGATCTAAAGCAGAGAGAGAGAGACACACAAAATTGAGAATCTCACTCGCTACTTAGGCCAGACTAGAGTATATATACAGCTGCGCTAGCCCTACAAGACAATCATTTAGAACAGTTTATACAACTGTTACAACGTATCAGCAACCAACTATTACGTTTCTCTTTAGTCAGTCTAAATCTTTCGCTACCTAATTTATATTTAAAATGTAAAGTCCTGGCAGTTATCTCTATGTTATTATACAGCGTTCAGCATTCATTCTAGCTTATTTCTCAAAAACCCTTTCTCACTAATTTCACTACTTATGGTCAATGTATATCATGGTTCTGCGATTGGATCCTTCATAATTTCAGGTGTGTAATGCCTGGAAATGGTAGATCGGACAAAAAAAAAGCTTACTTGAGATTTTTTATCACAAATTCATATATAAATTACACTTGTAAATAAGACTTAAATTTAGAGATATGGTTAAGATTAATCGATGATAATTTCTTGGTGAATTCGTTGTGAATTGTTAGCTGTATGGTGTGTTCTTGAAGTGTAAATATGGTTTATTAAACCGTCTGCTCCCTTAGATATATACATAAATCTTGTGGAATCTCTCTAAAGTATCATTCCAATAGAATGCATGGTTCCATCACTTAGGTATATAATGTAAATATAAATTAGAAAAATTGCTAGAATTCCATATTTGAAGAAAATCGAAAACTGAAAATGGCAGTAGGTTTTTGAGTTTTTTTTTTGGGGGGGGGAAGGGGAATTTTCTCTAAAACGACTATAATGATTTCTTTTTTTTAAACATGCTAACGGCACTGATATAATTTCACTTTTATTTGTAACATTTTCCCACCAAAAAAATGGTTTTTAATGAGTTTTGGTGGGCCAGTTAGGTATAAATTTAAATTATTGCTACAAGCTTTGTTGCTTGCAACAGAGAGCGCCCAGAATGTCCACGCCGCTCTCTCTATAGCTATACAAACCCTAGCACCTTTTTTTACGGTTGTAACAGCAACCAAAGAATAGAAGGTAACTAAAGAGGGAAGAGAAACGAACCCAACTACTCTTTCGGACTGGAGTGGGAGAAACATATATATACATATATAGAGCGACTGACAGTCCAGATGTAGGACAGTTCAACACAGTTCAGAATAGTTCATCATCTCGCCAGTCACTTCGTGCCATTTTCATACCACTCTACCTTAACCATTCATTATTGTAAAGTCTAGGCAGACTGTGTCTCTTTATTATTATACATAGTTAACCAGTGTTAACTCCGTCATCTTATTCTATCAACCAGACACAAATTCTGTCCACCAAACACATCCATTATATTATACTGAACTGTATCGAATTGTATTGCACTGTATTTCTGTGGACTGTCCGTCACAGTCTCCAGTCCGAAAGAGTGGTTAGGTTCGTTTCTCTTCTCTCTTTGGTTGTCTTATCTCTCTTTGGTTGCAGTTACACGATCAGTTTAACTAAACGTTTGTAAGCATTGCAAATTTATTGAAAATATGTTAATTAAATTGTAGTAATAATTTCAGTAAGAGAAAGATGTAAGACTGATCCATACAACATTTTGTTCTAGAAAGAAAGCACTGATAATACTTATTTACTGAAATAATAGAATCTAAACGAAACTAGTACTTGGCGATTTCGGTGATGCCCATGTTAAAATATAAAAAGAAATGAGTTCGCATAAAGAAGATATTACTATAAACATAATAAATAATAATAAAACAAAATAATAAATAAAAAAAGTAGTAAAAATAAAAAAAAATATCGGATTTATATTTTCTTATTTATCAATAATACAACCAATTTTCTCTCTTTATAGCAAAACGAATGTTGTTACTGCCCTTTTCCGGTCAACGGCCATATTGATTGTGATTTACAGGAAGGGGGCGCCAATCCAAAAGTTATTGAATTATTGAAGAGGACCAGTGAGCATGAAAAGTATAAACGGATATATATATAGATATAGAAATTGGTATATATGCCGGAGTACTCCTCATACCCGGGACTAGTATATACGGAATGGAACACAGAAGAGGCAATCGTAAAGTGGTGAACAAAAATCCAAAGTGCCTTTACGTTTACGATATGTGTTTGTGTGACTCATAGTAATTCAATTCAATTTCTCTCTATATTTCCCTACCCCTACCCCCCCCGCCTTGCAGCTTATTTAGCGATGTTTCATTTCAACTAATAGTTAACTACTATCATTATATGAGTGTTCTACAATATTACTTCGCTTTATTTTTCTTTTTTTTTTTGTAGGACTATTTTTATTGTTAACTGTACTCAATTATATTGAATTAAAAAAAGACTTTTTTCCCGACCCCCACCCACAACTGCAATCTGTAGTGCAAAATTTGTTAGCAAGAGAGATTCATTCATCCATTTATTTGTTTATTATTCAATATTCCATCTGTTTTTTTTTTTTAAACTTTCTTTCAATTAATAGTTAATGTCATTTATTATTTTGATAGAACCCTTATTATTTGATAAATATAATTATTATATCGTGCCATAAATTTTAACATTTTAAATCAATGTTTTCGTATTCGTTCCGACCGCTGTATTCAATGTTGTAAATTGGATGTTGAGGTTCGGTCATACAAAAGAACTCTTTTCAATTTTCTACTGACGTTTCGGCAAATTTATTGTCTTCTTCAGGGTCTGTACAAAGGTTTTAATACAAAAAAAAAAAAAAAAAAAAAAAAAAATAGAAACAACATAAAATATAACTTAAAATAAATATATTCAAAATAATTTTTTTTTCTAATGAAACTATATAAATAAACTAAATAAAAAGTTTGAGTGATCTTTTGAGTGTGAATATAATTGTAGTATAATAATTTATAATGTCGTCACAGCCCACACTATCATCATAATTTTCTTCATAGTTATGCCCCTTATAATTGGAGGATTCGGTAACTGATTAGTACCCCTAATAATCGGAGGCCCAGACATAACATTCCCACATATAAACAACATAGTATATGTTGTAGCATGAATATAATTGTAGTATAATATATATATAAATATATAAGAGTGAAACCTCATTAAAGCAAAAACTTTATATTCTGTTTAGATATCCCTAGAAAATTACTCTAAATGTTCAACCAAAAGTAAGAAATTTCCTATTTATTTATTTTTTTTTTGCGATTACCTTGAGAAATGGCTCCAACGAATTTCTTTATATAAATCGGATCTCTCACGTCAATATGAAAACATATATTTCGGAGAAACACTGAATTTTAGAGTGATGTTACGGTTTTGTAACATTAATCCTAACCGTTTTCAGCCGGAGGCTTGATCTCAATATTGTTGGATGCTGCCTGCCGGCCTACAAGTTACTCTTACATTCAAGTTTCAAATTTCCCCAAATCTTTGTACTATGATCTTGTAATTAATTATATAGCCAGTTTCAACAATGTTCACATTCAATTCAAAATATTCTATAATTTATTAATTTTCAAATCAAAAACCCAGCGGCTAATTATCAGTGGAAAGCGGCTAAAAAACAAACGTTTAAAAAAAAAGCCATGTTTGAAGATTATTTGTCAATTATTTATGTAAAATCTAAGGTAAAAAAAAAAGATATTTGCATTCTATTAAGGTTCAGGTATTTGTTAAACAATATATAACCATACAAAATATCTTCCATAAAATATCATCTTATTTGTCAAAAATCCGTGAAAAACAGAGAAAATGATTTTAAAAAGGACGATGAATAAACGCAGACGGACAAAAATAATGTTTTAAATTATATAGATTCATCTATACATGGTTATAAGTAGGTCCGTTCCAAGCTGAACAAAAAAAACAAAAAAAACAAAAACAGACATATAGATAGCCTTCGTACGTTCCTATCTGGCTGTTCACTGTCAGGGTTGCTCTCGTACGCCTGGATAAAATATGTGTTTTCAAACCCCAACAAGGAAAGATGAAATCTATTTCTCTGAAGAGATGATTTTCTTGGGAGAAACTACGATATTGAAAACAAAATAAGACTTATTTCTTACTTCTTCAAATCTAATACGGACAACAGTTTTTTTTATCTAACAGTCGCTGATATATTCGGATCATAATGCTGACTTAAGGAAGAAGAAGTTGTAAGCTACAACAAACATAATAAGTCATTAAGGTCGTATACATATCGCGAATTGGCTTTCTCGAGGTTCCGAAAAAAAGCTTTTTAAGAAATAGCTGTAAATGTCTAGAGTTTTGGCAGTCTGGAACACGGGTGGCGGACAGTATGAAGAGAGACGGAAGAATTACGCAATAGTCTGCCAGAGAAAAGCAGCAAGAGTAAGCAGAAAAAGCTGGCGTTTAATGCTGATGGAGGTACATGTGCGTGGGTACTCAACATGGTTAGTCAAAGATAATAATGTGATCAGCGTGATGGATTTAAGGTCTCTGCCCACTGCACCGTGTCACACTAATACCGCAATAGGAATGTGCCAGGCGCTCCGATCACTATCTATGTCCATTGCAACGGATCAACAGTGTTCTATTCCCGTATACAAAACGTATGATAACCGTATCGTACCTATTTGGTTCCCGTTCTATCGGTTGTGGTACATTTTCCATTTTCGTATTCATACGGACACGATGTCGAGAGAACTAAAATCTATAATTTAAAGGTGCTCTGAAGTTTCTTTAAAATAAACAAACTATGGCTATTTGGAAATTATATTTAAAAGAATTGGCAATGACTGCCATTATTTTGGACGAGAAGGAGGAAAAAGGAAAAGGAACAAAGACTCTCAGACGCTACTGGATTCAGGAAGGTCTAAGAAAACGAAAAGTTAGGGAGAATATTGGACGGTTTAATTGGACCGCCAATTTAATGAATTGCGCGGTTATAACGGTGGAGCATACGCAAGAACAACCAGTGGGCCGTCCGCACACAACAGTACCTGCAAAATATTCGTCAGATTGTTGAGTGTACGATTATAGCACGCTACGGTGTTGGCCGATGACGGAACGGTCTAGTGGGTATTGTTTGACACTATAGAAAGACTATTAGTTTGCATGTGTCGATACTGTTATGGTCCTAGGGGGTAGGGGGCAGAGACCTTTTTTCTAACAGAAATTATCTTCAAATTGAAGAGCAAAAGGAGAATTTACTGATGTGAGGTGAATAGTGCGCAACAGACCAATACAGTAGCATAAGTCAAGAAGGGAACGGACATCGTAAAATATCGGGAAATGGTTTTCAAATGGACATGGAGAAATTTAAGTAATTAGTAATAGTATTTTCGTAGTAGGAGGAAATGAACTACCTACTATCTTTGCATCACTCAAAAATCCCTGCCAAAACAAGGTGAACTACAATTTATTACACTAATATTCCAAATGCTCGCACAATTCTGTTCTGCTGAAGTTTCAATTACTTGTTTTTTTTGTTTTTTTAAGTATCCACAGACAAATTCTAGCCGATTATCTCAAACACAATTACACTTACATACGGTACATTCCAAAGACTAAATTTTATGTGCAGTCATTGACAATCAAAGGAGCCAAAATAGTTCTTTTAGGAACGCAATGAATTTGACTTTAAACACCTTAGTAGAGAGTTCCATTTGATTTGGTGCTGTTGATTAACTCAGTTAACATTATATAAAACCTTCATTAGTTAGAACAATTAAGTTTTCGAAGCAAGAAAAAAATAATATTATTAATAATAATCAATAATTAATTAATGAAATTAAAAAAAAATAATTGAATTATTTTTAATTATTTTTCTAAAATTTAATTGTAAATAAAAAAAAGAAATTGAATATATAATTGGAAGAGAATGGAGCAGTGAAATATCACTGAGAACAGGAAAGTCTCTCTCATAGTTGTCAGATGTTTTTTATCCTCTGGAAAATAAAAATAAAAAAAGTGTAATAAACTGCTGACATAATCCAGTTTTATCTGGAATGAAGTCATGATCTTTATCAAGTAATCTTTGGGCGGGGAAAAACTTGTCACTCACATAAACTGAATAAAATATAAAAAATAGACAGTAATTTATTTGACTTCAATAAAGAGCTAGGTGGTTTTTTGTTATTGTTTTTTATATACATACTCTATGTCGACAATAAAACTAAAATAAATAAATAAATAAATAAATTAAATATTTACTAGGAAATTCTTTTTAACAACAAATTATAATTAGTGCGATTCATTCGTTTTTAAGATTTTACACTTTCTTATTTACCAGTATTTTGTATGGAAATAATCATATGACTTTCACTGACTACAACTACCGCAATTTTTAAAAATTGTTGGAGCTTTTTGTATTCGAAAAAATTCCAAAAAACGTCAGAAAATCAGAGCGGAAAGTTTATCATGCTTTCCAAATAAGAGAAAAACCTTCCAAATATCAATTACCCTAGAAAATGTTTAAATAAAAATGATAGAAGATGGTGGTGCGAAATTTTAATGGTAAATGTTTCAAGCTATTTTTGACAATCCAAAGAATTTCAAATTGGAAGAAACTGGCAGTACACTTGATAGAAATATTGTTTTTTTTTTTTGTTAATCTTGGAATACCAACAGCAAAGATATAACGCTATTGTTTTGGTTTAGAACATATTATTTTTAGAAAAATCTATGACTTTAGATTTCAATAATAGCTAACCTTCCTTCCTTAGTCATTCATAACATGCAGTGCCACTTAAATGAAATGAAGTAAACTTTGCAAACAGTGGAAAGTCCAAATTCATGAAAGTAAGATCGCACCAATGTAGGAAAGAATAGCCGCAGGTTTCAGATCAGTTGCTTCGCAATGAAGCGGGTGACAAATCCCAAAACCATTTCGCGCAATCATAAGCTGCGGATTTATAATAAGACAGTTGTTCGCCCTGTAGTATTATACGCGAGTGAAACCTGGTTACTTAAACGAAGTGACAGCGATATGCTACGAGTTTGGGAAAGGAAAATTCTGAGAAAAATATTCGGTACTAAGCTGCAAAATGGGGATATGGAAAATATGATGTAATCAGGAGTTAAATGAATTATATGCGTCACCGGATCTGATCGCGGAAATTATAGAGGAAAAGGCACTTGACTGGCTGAGACAAGCTTTGCGAATGGATAGGAGTTCAATAGTAAGCAGATTGCATAGAAATAAGCCCGAAGGAAGGAGAAAGGTAGGCAGACAAGAAGAAGATGGTTGGATTTGAGAAAGCTCGAGGTCAAGAGGTCGAAGGTAGTGGACAGAAGTGAGTGGAAGAAAATTACGAAGGAAGCGCAGAAAAAAAAGGCGTTCACTCTTCAAATCAAAATGTAATGTTTACTCTTCGCCGAGGATCTTACATATGTACCACCCACTGTACTATAATAAAACTACCATCCCTGTTGTGGACCCCCGTAAAATATAAATGCATGGACAAAAGACTCACTTGGAACCCTCATATGAGTCTAAAACGTAAAACGACAAAAGCTAAATCATTTGATAAGACTTCTTCTTAACATTACTTGATAAACGTTCGAAAAACAATAAAATTCTCAAATACAATATAATCTTACGACCAATCTGAACTTATGGGGTTCAAGTTTGGGGGAGGGAAGTAATCCAAGCCCACCAACACAAAACAATCCAGTCCGCACAGTCCACAATACTACGCGAAATCACCCAAATTCTATACTACTATCACCAAACGAAATTTCAAAAATCTCACCGCCTTCATCCTAATCCTCCTCTCGTACTAAAATTGACCCCTTCCTCTAAAATCCAGATAGTCCTCTCGGCCGATTAAAACGTCTCTGGACGCGAGACTTACTGTATCATCAACAGACTGCTCCAGATACCACTTAATCACATTATTACGGAATACATCCCTCATATGTTCATACATCATTCATAATATAATTTTTAATAATTGTATCATATAGATATAAATCGTAAATATCAATAAATAAATAAATAAATAAAACTGTTGATCAAATCTGGATCTGTTGAATCATATCTTACCTGCCTATACAGAGAACTAATATAATTTATGCAAACTTTAAGTCTGAAAAAATGTGTGAATTTTATAATTTTATTTAGACGGGAAGAAAGTGAGGGACGAAGCCTGACGATTTCACATCAGATTTTTTCCATGAATTTATTAATCATTTAAGAATTATTTAAAACAGTTACCTTACTAATTTTTCTTGAACACGTAGTTTATTCATTTTTCCATTTTTATTTCATTCGTTTCTTACTGTTATTGTGCCGATCCCTTCTGCAGTCTGTCTGATAGCCTGATTCAAACCTCCATCAAAGGGTAGATGGGCAATGGTGGTATGGAACACCAGGATAGAGGCAGGTGAAACTATTTATCAAGAAACATTTGCCTAAATTCACCAGGGACCTACTGGAATCATAACCGGAAAATTATAGTGGGTATACCAATGGAGCATCGAAGGCTTAATAGGCACATGCACCAGCTACTACTTGCAGAGGACGCGATGTGCCAACTTAAGGTGACGAAGAAACCTTGGTACACATTCTTGTGATGCACGGGCCGGATGGGGATAAGTTTGCTTCAGCTGGAGGATGTGCTATAACCACTGAGGAACCACAATAGACCTCCTAGAGTAGGTAGGAGTGAATATTTCTTTAATTTTACTGATTTAACAATACTGGCGATTGCAACCGTTGATGTAGTTAATATATTTTTTATTTTTATTATTGTTATTTACAACAGCAAAGCTGCCATAAGTAAATGTCTTTGTGTTTGAGAATTACAAAAAAGAGAGGAGAAACTAGCCAGTGGGTAGCGCTCCTAATAATTCTTGTTAATGTTCGTTATCTTCTGTGTTCTTGTTGTTCCTTATCTTCTGTGAGCAAGTCTCGTGGCCATTGACGTTTCAGGCGTCGGGAAGGATTGTCACGGAGGATTCGGGACGAAAGACGACGGACAAGAGGATTGTGATGAGAGGATAAGGACATGTGGAATTTATTGTATCGTAAAAATATAAATTCAAATTCAAGTCTCAGAAATATTTTTCGTGATAGCTTGCTTCTTTTTGTGGTCATCGATCGGTTTCGGGCGTATGCCCGAATGCATTAACTAAATCTGCTCTATGCAAATCTATATTATCACACTGTTTGACAAAAAGCATGGACGAACGCCCGAAACCGGTCGATGACCACAAAAAGAAGCACGCTACCGCGCAAAATATCTCTGATGCTTTCCAACTCTGCGGAACCAACTACAACAATCAAATTCAAGTCCTAGACTGTGAACTCACTTTTCTCAATTATTCCGTTCTACCTCTTAGAATATCTCGTCGACGAAGGAGAAGTAGCTATTATATATATATATATATCTCTTCAAGAATTATCTCAAGCAAGACAGATATCAAGATTGAGAACCCAAAACTTAGGAAACTAAGATTAATTTAATAAACTGTTGCTGACTTGAATTCAGCTTTTGCGCTGGCTTATATTGTTTGTTACTTTCATACACTAATAATCAAATAAAATAATATTAACGGAATATATTGGATTGTCGGCCTAGTGTCGTCAGGAAGATGGGTCTCTTCAAGGCTGCACTAATTAACTTTTGTAAAAGATAAATTTCTTATTAATAAATGTTATGGTAATTTAATTAATCTTTAATATATTTCTTTTCTATTTACAAATATGATAGTTTTTATTCCTGAAAGAAATATATTTTAGTTTGATTACGTATGATACAAAATATTAGTTTATATAATAACACACATATACTTAATATATACATACATATTAAAAAAAAAACTTAAAAAAAAAGAAGAGAATGTAAGAAGAAAAAAAAAAGCACTAAGTTCAGCCATAATTGGGGCCATTATGTAAATTCTATTGTCCTCCTTAAAGTAATAACGGCTTCCCTCCATAAATTTAAAGCTGCTATGACCGTCATCTTTAGAACACCAAGAAAATATATTTGTATGTATATATACAGAGCAAAATGAAAAATGATCTTCTTCTTCTTATTATTATTATTATTATATGTTTTTATGAGTTTGCTAAAACGATCTGTATAATTATGCTCTAAAAATGGAGCTATAGTATTTTTTTATTTAAACATTAATAGAGAACGGCTGGACTGGATGTCGTAAACAACAAAATAAAGATATTTCAGCTCAATAGTTTTAAGTCAATCAATCCCTAGATTTTTTTCAAAATAGATTTTGAAACCTGGTAAACAGACACACATCCCCATAGGGTTACGAATTTTGATCCGAATCTTATATCCACAATAGTTACTAAATCATTTATTTTTTTTTTTTTTAAATTATCGATTATAATTTGTAAAAATCTGAACATTTGAAAATATAAAAAAATTCATAGAGCTATTCAGACAAGCTCTACTCTATTATTATGATTTCAATTTGACAGCTAATAAAATTTGATCTTGATAACAACATAAGAAATAAATTTAGTTATCTGACTTTTGGTATATTTGTAATATAAAACAAAAACTATAATACTATGTGATATCAAGTGTAACATTGTTTTGTATGAAAATAAGTTAATCCATTTTTCTCTCCTATGAGCTAAGTGAGGGTGGAGATAATGCTATGAATGTCAAAAAGTCTTATCGACATTAGGAGGCGTCCTGTTCGTTACATTCTCTCCCAAATACACACACAAACCAAAGGGCCCCGGTAACAGTAAAGCAAGAAAATGAAATTGAATTACAAGGCGTATTATCAAGACTTTTCACCCCTTGGTATACAGTGAGGGCAGACAATGGGAAGCAAGAAACAACTACCATTGTAGTTTTTAGTAACAACTCCGTGACTCCTTTATATATATAAGTATATTTGTGTATGTAAAGAGTGTCGATGAAGGGGGGGGGGAGAGGAAAGTTTCGGTTGTATTCGTAACAAAAGGGAGAAGGCAGCCCACAAACTCTCTAACACATAGTCAAACAGCCGAAATCTTATTAATTAAAGTAGAAAATAGGGTCCGGGTATCTGATTAAATGGAGATTTCTTCAAATTAGTAAGCAGGGCGAAGAGATACACAACGCACATAGTCATCCCTTCTTGTTTAGCAAAGATACCTATATTTTTTTTGCTTTTTTTTTTTTTTTTTTTTTTTGCACTTTTAGTAGGATAACGAAATGTAAAGAAATAATTTCTGTTGAATCCTTAACCATATATTTAACTGTACTTCATGTAGAAAACAGTTCCAGCCCATTTAAATAGGGTAAAAGGGAGTTGCCGTAGTGGTACGGTCTACTATGGTTAAAATGGGTTCAACGGTAACTCCCAAATGGGAAATTAAGTCGTACCGGGGACTTGTTCATTCTCTTTAGGTTCAGATATGTTAAAGGTAGTATGAGGGTAATATGAAGAAGGGAAACGGTGGCAACGATGCAGTGATGCGGGGCGAGTGGGGGAAATTTCACTGCTCTGACTCCCTGAATTGTATAATTGGCATCAATTATGGGTGTTCCCCCTATTTCGTTCAAAATCCAAAGCGTGCAACCATTGGTTGATGTTCTACTCTTTTGGTATAAGTGAAGTTAACCAAACCTCCTCCCCCCCCTTTTTTAGCATTTAGCCTACACATCCTAATATTATTGCTACCGGTTTAGCTTTTAAACTAGGAACTAACCTATAATAGGTTCTCCAGGTTTCTCATCCAATCACATCTAGAAATAATTTCTAAATTTTCTTTACAAAATTAGTTATCCAATCTCATAGTTAGATAAATTAGATAATCACTATCTTTAAGTTCTTGCTATAATTCTTTTTATAATAAACTATTTTTTTTTAAATTGGTTTACAATTTTTTTAATTTTTTTTTTATAATTCCCACATTCCTAGTAAATAATGTATGTATATTTTACCTTCTCTTTTTTTAATTTGCGTGCTGGAGCATATGAAGTTGTTAGACATCACAAGTGTGAACAGTCTATAATTTTTTCTTTTTGTTTTAAATATTCTTGACAGCAATAACACGTTATCAACTTATTTTACATATTCAATAGTTACAATTATATTCCCCCATTTTTAAAAATGAAGTAAGTCATAGTACGTATTTCTTTTTTATTTTTATTAAAGAAACATTTTAATCATGAAATGAAATGAAATGAAAAATTTTATTCTTGTCCCGGGACATAAGTCCCTTAGGAACAACAATAATACAAAATACAAGTGGCCTAGTATGTCTGGCCTTGACAATTATGTATATATCATTAGTAATAATTGATAATAATAATTATTGAAAATGATTAAGCCATGAATGATAAGGAGGAGAGAGAGGAATCTTCTAAGGGTTCGGAGAGACTTGTGAGGATAAGAGGTGGTGAAAAAGACGGGACTTGAAGGTATCAATAGTGGAGGCACGACGGATAGACAAAGGTAAGGAGTTCCATAAATAGGTGGCACGGATTACAAAGGATTTTTGAAAAGCGGATGTATGGTGGGAGGGAGTATAAAGATCGGAAGGACGGGAGCGTGTGTTACGGGTGTGGACAGACGATTTAAATTTCAGAAGTTTAAAGATATACGAGGGTCTTTGAAATTGGATGACTTGAAAGAGTAAAGAGCCTAAGAAGTACTGGCGACGATAGATAGGGAAGAGCCAGTTCAACTCGTGGTAGAAGTGCGATATGCGGGAGTCTCTGGGGATTCCGAGGATAAAACGAATAAAACAGTTCATAAGACGTTTAAGTTTGGCCTCGAGATCTCCAGAGAGTCCCCCGTACACTAAGCAACCATAGTCAAAATGGGGGAATATAAGGGAGGTCACAAGGAGTTGACGGGTCTTAGCTGAGAGGAGATGGCGGGAGATGTTGAACTTTCTGAGGATAAATATGGATTTGCGGAGACTTTTAATTATCATGGAGACTTTTAATTATTATTATTAATATTATTTATTATTAATTATGATTTATTAGTTTTGTATTCTTATAAGATTCTAAGGTTTTTTTAATTAAAATGTTGATCGAACTTAAAATTAACATTTTTATGTATCAGTGTATAAAACTTGATTTAAGATAATATACTCTGAGAATGTTGATAAAACGCATTCCTCAGTTGTTTGGAATACTGTGTGAAAAAGCTCACATCTGTTGTGAAACAATCACAATACCAACTAATACGCATTTCTCAAAATAATAACTATTTTTCCTTAGAAAAGTGTATCAATACAAGTGGCAAGGCTTTATAGTACAGCTACATAGTTTAAAAAAAAAAATCGTTGGAGATATTTTGAAACAATTCGCGAAAAAAAAAATACATTCAGTAATTCCGCATTAGCGGTAAATAAATTTTTCAAAGTTGCGATTTGTTATAATAATAATAACTGAATTCTTCTTAGCATTATTATTAAAGGTGAAAGAATTGTACAAGATACTGAAACAGCATGGAAGAAAGAAGTCTAGATTGTTCACGAATACCCCTACAATCAATAATACCGAAAAATAGTTACAAATGAAAGTGATTGATTGGCCTATTAAAAGCACTGGAAGACCTTGGTATCCCAAGGAAACTTATTCGTCCTGTTAGGACAACTATGGTGGGCGTCTGGTGTATGGTGCGGATACAAGTAGCATTCTCCGAAGAGTTTCAAACAGGGAAGGGCGTGAGGCAAGGCGACGCCTTAGCGTGCCACCTGTTTAACATGGCCCTGGAAAAGGTGGTAAGAGAATCGGGCATTCAGACAGAAGGCACCATACTTAACAAATCTGTTCAACTACTTGCATATGCCGACGATATAGACATAATGGGAAGATCGTTCAGTGCTATGGAGGAAGCATTTCTAGCTCTGGAAGGCCCAGCTAGAAGGATGGGACTCACCATCAACGAAAATAAAACAAAATACATGGTCACAGGTCGGAATAGACCAACCACAAGTAAAGTAACAATTGGCTGCCACACATTTGAAAATGTGAACGAGTTTGTGTACAAGGGCTCCCTGGTAAACGCAGATAATGACGCGTCAGCCGAAATAAAGCGAAGGATTGTAGCAGCTAACAGATGCTTCCATGGGCACATGAGAAGTCACCTGATAGCAAGGCAGACGAAACTGCGATTTTATAAGACCCTGATCCGCCCAGTCTTGACATACGGCTCCGAAACCTGGACCACATCTAAGATAGATGAGAGAGGCCTCCTAGTTTTCGAAAGGAATATACTGCGGCGAATTTTCGGCCCAGTACGCGTGGGACAGGAGTGGAGGTCTCGAATGAATCAGGAGCTGTAGGCGCTGTTTAAAGAAATAGACGTGGTCAAATTTATGAAGTTGGCTAGACTTCAGTGGGCTGGACACGTGGTTAGGATGAAGGACGAGGACATTCCGAAAAAGGTAATGAACGAGCACCTCCATGGTGCGAGGAGAGTGGGGAGGCCGAAGCTGCGTTGGATAGACGGTGCTGCTGGTGATGCGAGGACGGTATTGAATATTACGAACTGGAAAGCAGCAGCACAGAACAGAACTGACTGGCGGAAACTGGTTGAGGAGGCCAAGACTCAGCAATGAGTTGTAGTGCCGCTGAATGATGATGATTAAATATAGTGATACTAACCAAATTTAAAGAAAAATCATTGTAGCAGTTTTCATAAAAATGCGGAAAACTAAAAAAAAAAAAAAAATCAGTAAAAAGATGGACAAAGACTTCCTTCCGTTGGTTGGATTTCAAATGAAACCTTCGTGTCAGCTAGATGGAATAATTATGTTTCAATTTCTTGCGTTTATTTTCGTTTTTGAGATAAGATGTAGACCTCTGTAAAGAGATCCAAAGCAGAAAGAGAGAGAGACAAAATTGAGATTTTCCCTCACTAGACTGGAGTGAGAGACAATGTATGTATTCAGCTGCGCTAGCCGTACAAGAAACAGTCTTTTAGAACTGTTTATACAGCAGTTGCAACGCGTCAGCAACCAACTACAACCCTTTTCTTTACTCAGTCTAAATAACTAATTTCTATTTACGTATAAAGTCCTGGCAGTATAGTGTTTCTATTTTATTATACAGTGTTCAGTATTCATTCCAGCTTATTTTCTTGAAAACCTTTATTCACTAATTTTTCTCCTTCTAAAACGTATTATACCTCTAAAAAAAAAAAAAAAAAAAGTTTTCCTATTTAGTCAAAACATAATTCCGTCTTTCGATGAAAACTCTGATAAGGAGAAATTTGACACAAGCAAGTACATAATGTTTTACAGTACCAATCATGATGTTTTACAAAAAAAAAAAAAAAAAAAAAAGAAAATATTTGTTAACAATTATTTGCAATACTGTACCATTTTGATAAGAGGTACAGCATTATTAATTACGATAATACCTTAATATTTAGGATAAAACTCATTGTGAAACTGTTGTTAGTTTTTTTGATTCCCCTTGAAATAAATCTGGGAGTTGCAACCACTTTCATAATTATATATATGCTAAAATTATTAAATTCTAAGATATATACCACAGCCCAAATCACTAGATTACAATAATCATACATAAAGCAACGAAAGTAGTAAAGAGTTATTAACACAAAAATGGAATTAGTCACACACAAAAAAATTCTAAAACAAAATAAGGAAATAAACAAACAAAGAAAGGTCTAATATGTAAGTGAGGAAGCACCATAGATTATTTCAAAAATAACATTATTACAATCAGATAAGATGAATGTTATTTAAAAACTAACAATTAATAGAGCGGTAAAAAATAACTTCGAAATAATATATACTACAACTAATTAGTTGTGTAGTATAATAATATCATTAGATATAATAATAACAATGCTGATTAAATGTCCAAGATAACTGAAGGCAATCAAGTCTGAGGATGTGCCGTGGAAAACTTAATAATACACACACACATAATATATGTCCAGGGGAAAGAGAGAAAGTGTTTGTGTGAAAGAGATTAGTGGAGTGAGAGAGACCAGATATCCTGTCTACTTAACTGATATTATAATCATCATTAAAGTATCATTTACTTATTCTCCTTTAAATTATTTTATCACTATATATTACGTATCAAACCATAGCAATTAAATAAGGCTTTCTGCCTTTTTTTTTTTTTTTTTGAAAAGGGCAAAGTTCAAACGAATGTGAACGATTTAACCACCACTTCGAAGATTTTACCGATCCTATTAAAACTGCTTCCTGGATGCTCAGACTGTCATAGTATACTTACATGACTTAGTATATTTATATGGTTAAAAAGGATAATTTAAATAAGTAAATAAAAAAGGATTAATTTGATTGAAATGTGAGCAAAATGAGGTAATAAAGGCAGTAAAGCTTTTCAAAAGAGGATCATACAATATCACTTTACAACTGGTTCAAAATATTTTGTTATAGATTATAGATTAATTAAAAAAAGAATTAGTATGTGAGAAAAGTTTTTAAAATTTTTGTGGTGGTTGGTTCCGCAGAGCTGGAAAGCATCAGAGACATTTTCATTTTCCGTGGTAGCCTGCTTTATTTTGTGGTCATCGACCGGTTTCGGGCGTTCGCTCATCTTCAGGATGCGTTTGTCAGACAGTGT
>JAAEAF010003072.1:0-87172 GCA_011037195.1 Triatoma infestans | reverse complement strand
TCTCCAGGAAAATTCATTTAAGGGCACTCTGGGGGAGGGGTGGGGTTAGGTTTCCATCTAAAGTGCTATTTCAGTTTATTAGACAATTCTGTCATCTAAATAATGTTAATTAGAATTAAATATGTTGTTGAAATTCCGAGTTTGAAAAAAAATAGATAACCGGAAGTGCGTTTTTACTGAAATATAATTTTCAGTTTTCTGGTATTTCTCGAAAATGGCTCCAACGATTTTCTTTAAACCAGCGTTGTTAACTATACATATAAAGAGCTACAACTTTTATTTGAAACTTTTCCCCTGATGAATTCATTTAACGGGACTTTTGGGGAGGGGGGTTATGTTTTTCTTTAAAATGCTATCACAGTTGATTATACAATTCTGTCATCCAAATTGAACTAACTAGAAATTAATATATGACCCAAATTCCGAGTTTCAAGGAAATTAGTAAACCGGACAGTTTTACTGGACAGTGTTTTCACTTTTCGACGAATTTCATTAAATTTGGTACACTAACTATAAAATTTGTCAATTATAATTTTGAGTACTGGAGTAAGAGAAAGTTGTGTGAGTGTTTCACACCAGATTTTTTGAATTTAAGTTCAACTTAAGGTTATGTAACATACATTTTTGAGATTGATTGGTTGAATGTAGTGTGTAAACAAACTTGAAGTTGAAATCGACTCTTATACACGAAGAATGCTATGAAGAATCCAGCATTCCAGACACTATTATAAATTCATCCCTTCCTTTATTTCGACGTAAAAAAATAAAAATAATAATAAAAAAAAAAAAAAACACAAAAAATCTTTGCATACTTACTTCACAGAAGATATTGGTAACTTTTCATTACAACACAGCAATATTTATATATAATAAATTTAGTAACCATAAGTCTCCATGACAAACGGTAAGGAAACTTATCATTTTGTAGTTTATAAAGATCTCTAGTTTTCTCAAAAATAATATCTATCTAATTTTACAGCTTATTTGCCACTTCTTTCCAGCAATATTAATTAATATCTATTTTCAATTATCACAAAATCATTTTAATTAATATTAATGTTTTGTTGTAAAGTGATGGCAAATAATCAACCATCTGGTGATTTGATATAATGAGACTCTTGGAACTATTGTAGTGTAAGATCTCGTATTTAGGTTGAGTAACTGATAGTACAGTCACACATTATTCATAGTACTACAATCTAGTGGCCAATTGCTAAATGTAGAACTTCCTCATTATTCTATTTGAACTGTTCTAATGGATATTGTTGTTATATTAATACAAATGGGATACAATAATATCAGTTTGTATAAATTAGAAAATTAGCTTATTTGGGGACAATGCTGAATAACTATACTTGACCTTCTCAAATAAAATAGAATCTAAAATTCTTGAAAAAATGTGAGATGAAATATTCATAGGATTTTCCCTTTTGCTGTTAATAAATAAATTAATAAATAAAGCTATGGCAAATCAGCTTGTGCAGATCCAAGGCTTGCCAGACGGCGATATATATTGGGGGTTGTTTAGGTACTCTCGCCGTTTAGTATCGGCCTTCGTCGACCTAGATGCGTAGTCCAATTGTAGCTTCCCACATTTGTTACCGATGCTGGGTCAATCTTATTTATTTATTATTTTTCTTCTCCTAGGACCAACCAAGAAATCTTCTTTGTCGATTCTCACACAGATATAAACATTTGTTGCAGTGATTCACAAACGGATAGTGACTTCTCTCAGCTGGTAGGAGAAAATTTTTTTCAGCTGGGAAGAAATGGATGTGATATTTTTATTCAGTGGATTCCCAGACTTTTCATTGTCGCGAAAACCGATGGAATCTTACATCACTTTCCATTATAACTTTTTGCTAGGCTCTTTTGAGAAACGGCGATGCTTGGACTAGGGGAATCATTATATTAAAGAATTTCTGGAAAAACTTGGGCTCTGATATCCTTGAGTCGTCCCTTACGATGAAATTCCTAAGATCCAAAAGGAATCAGTGGCCGCATTCCATTTACTAACTAGATTTGCATTGGATCAGTGCCCTTTTGTGGCATGAAGGTCGCCAAGATTCAGGCTATTTACTACTCCGCCGTTCATTTACAACATACAGGCCAACTGCGACTGATTATTTTCAACTTACTTTATCAATACCTGTCAGAAGTTCCACTGCAAATTTTAATGCGTTCTATGTAAGCGTATGGAAACACATTGCAAAAGACAGAAACGTTTCTCTCTCATTCACAGTGAGAACTCTAAAACGACAGCTTTTTATTTTTATTCTATTTATTTATTTTTTTGGCCGCCAAAGACGGCCATGATATTTCATATACGCCCACTTGAATTAGAATATATACATGAATTTTTGTATTTATTTTTCATTCAACTGGTTTAGTATGTATACAATTTCTGAGATGATGCGTGAGTGGATGGAAGTAAAAACGACATCTGACCTATTAATAACAGGCACCGTTTGTATGGCGGCATGACGTTTCTAATCAATACAACAAGTTGTGACATTTCCGTCATTTCATACTACTACTGTATCTTTTAAAAGCGTGTGTGTGTGTGTGTGTGTGTGTGTGTGTGTGTACGAGTGTATGTGAATACCCAGTGGGTCAAAAATAGGTCAAACCATTTAATAAATATATGTATTCCACACGTGTGTTTCGTACAGAATAAAAAGTAATAAAAGAAAAAAAACTTTCTAGTTCATGTTGTGGACTGACAAACCAACATGGTATATACAGTGTTAAATTTAATTTCAACTTGAATATATTTCTTAAATAACATTAAATTTTAATTATTTATTATTTTCATTTCAATCCAAATACGAATTAACATAGCTTAATGTATAAGAAAGTATGGTCTATACATTATTTCAGAATAAGTTATTGCTGTATTTTAAATGAAGCATTTCAAGCTATAAGAGACAGAAAATTCCTTGTGTTAAATTTATTCGCTTTTCATGTACTAAAAAGGCCTATATAGAAAAACATTTTAGCATTGTGCGATTTTTTTCTCAACCTAAACTATTTCATCTTGAAAGTAGTTACGGTTTTATTTGTCACCTTGGTTACACGTGATTCACTCTTATCTCTCCATTATTCAATTGATTGAAAATTTACGAAAATACATTTCTTTTTTTAGGAAAAATCTGTTGTGAAATATTCACAACCTCTCACACATGGCTTCTCAAATTATAATTTAAACATTGCCTTTAAGCTGAAATTTAAACTTGATAATATAGTCATATAGTGGAATTGACCATTTAGAATAGAACCTAATTGCAGCTCAAATTGAAAAACCAATTTTTCCGGGGGAAATGTTTTACTTAAATGCAATTATTTTTATTTATTACAAAGTTAAAGAAAATCGTTGGAGCTTTTCTGAGAAAATAATAAAAAAACGGAACGATCAGTTCGGTAAAGTTAGTTAGACCGACTTTGTTCAAAACCTTATTGACAGGCCCCAAGATAGAACATAAACTGAATAATAAATATGAATTTTTTTTTAGCGATTTGCTTTTTTTGGATTGTGACAAGCTGAGCAACTGGCTTTGGTTAAAGCCTTGAGAGTGAAAGTTATACTTTTTGTCACTTGTGATTAAAAGTGTAACTCATTCTCTATTTTTTTTTTTCCCACCTGCGCTAAAAGAATTTATTTATACGTATTTATTTTTCTTATAATATATTACAATCATCAACAATACTTATATATATAGAAGAATTTAATTAAGTGCTAGACTAGCTACGCGGAAGTCCTGGGTTCAAGTCCAGCAGTGATGTTGTTCAATTTTCTCTTCCTATGAACTCTGGTGATGGCCAGTGCACATTCAGAAAGCTCCAGGATACCTTAATGCAGCATTAATTAATATTTTTTAGATATTATTAAGAGTTTTAATATTTAATTTTTCTATTAAAGATTTTCTATATAATCTGGCTGTTTTTTATTTATTTTTATTGATATAAGTTACATAATACACACACACACACACACACACACACACACACACACACATAACACCTTCTTCAATTGTTATATTTTTTTGTTGTAATGCGAATATAGTCTGAAAGGCGCTAGTATCTGGCAAATCTTAATAAAATGAATTCTATCCTCATCTTCTCTCAGTTTGCAAGGGACACACAACTAGCAAACTTCCGGATCAAATGGCTTATAGATTAAACAAAGTACTTCTAATCTGTTTTGCATACGTTGAATGTTCTAGTTTCAATATAATTAACATTTTACAAAAGTCTTGGATATACTCGTACAACGTATGGGACCGGCCTTTCCTTGCCCATCACTCCGCGTTAAATATTCCTATAGTTGTATTTTATCTATTCAAATATATATTTTTACGCTAAATATGTATTTCCGATAAAAATACAATTTCAAACATTTATATTCGCACTAAGTTTGCCTTATAGCAGATTCGGCTGTATGTTCAGCAATATGGTGTGGTGGTTCAACTGTATGGTATGCGGTGTTGAGCTATGGGGTGGAATCTCCGAAGCTTCCATTGTATTTAGACTTCAGAAGAGAGCTATTAGAACAATGAGGAAGAAGAGGGCTCGAGTTAGCTGCAGGCCTCTCTTCAAAGAATTAAATATAATGACGCTACCGTCAGTATTCATTTTAAAACAAGCACTGAATAAGAAAAAAGAGCCTTAATTGAACATAGAGGTGATAAGCATAATCACAATCTAAACAATAAAGATAATCTATGTGTACCTTACAAACGACTAGTCGATGTCTGATCAACTTTCCAGTGTCATGTCGGCGAGAGTATTTAATAAAATTCTCTTAGGTGTAAGATGGTTAAGTGAGAATCACTTCAAACAAACCATCACCCATTTCTTGATAAAGAATTGTTATTATGACATAAAAGAATTTATGAATGCAGAGTGGAGCACATTGCATTTCAAATCTGTGGACAGATTGTACATTTCGAATAAGACTGAAAGTTTTGCAATTAGTTTTAATATATATAGTGTAAAGTCCTTTGTACTAACTTTATTGCCAGGTAGCTATTATTATTATTATTTTTTTTTTAATTTAAGGCGCGTCAACATCAATGGTCATTGGCGCCCGAAGCCTTCTCAGAGCACTGCCGGTCTCCGGACAGTGTTCTCTCGTTACAGACAACACTTCGGACTCGTTACGGACAGTGAGCTGTGGAGGCTCCTAGGAAGAAAAAGTCTAAGGGTTGCACAGCTGGACTCGAACCCGTGTCCTCCGAGTGGGAGTCCAGTACGCTAACCACTTAGCTATTCCCTTCCCTGGTAGCTGTTATTGTTTTTGTTATGATAGACGTGCCTTTTATATTATAATTATGTACACAGACAGAAAATAACATAAATAAAAAAATAAATAATAAATAAAATATATATATTTACACATTATGTAAATTATATATTTATATTTGTTTATACAGATTTATATTTTGTGATTATTTATATAAAAGTAAATATTATTGTATAAACAAAAAATTGCCTCAATAAAAACACTCATTATTTTTAAATAAGTCCTTCATCTATCCATTGTTCAATATCTGCTTCCACATATTTTCTAAACTTATCAGTTTTAAATGATTCTGGATTGTATATATCTTTAGAATCACAATCACTTTGTAATTTATTTGCAAAAAAACTATCTCCTGAATCAATGGTAGTGACCGGTAAAGATGTCATAGTTAGAAACATACCTAAATATTCTACACGTTTTGCTTCATCATGGACATGTTTCAATGATGGTGCAATTTTGGCCATACCATAAAATTCAAGTGAATTTTCTAAAGTTTTGTGATATTCAATCAACAATCTGTCTATATTTGCTCTTCTTATATCAGGACGTACACTCATGTACAAGAAATGTATAACATCTAATATATAACTATTGAAGTGACTTATTTGGAAATCCAAGAATCTGAAACAATTAAAGAAATATAATATTATAATTGGAACTTGATTATAAACAGAGAAGCTCTTTTTTTTTTTTCTTTTTTTTTTTAAATATTGGAAGGTTTATTCGAGAAGAAAATCTGATGACCAGCGATTTGATAAATATTTAGAATTTTCCAAGAAATTAAAAATGAAATAACTGGTTGAGTCAATTCTGGTAAAATATATAGAATCTCTACATGCTATTCTGCTTCATTTAATAATCATAGACCGTATTTGAGCATTCGTTCATCCTTAAAATGTTTTGACAATGTGACACATTGACAAGCATCGAACAATGCACCGTGGTTTCTTTTATATATAAAAAAAAAAAATAAAACTCGTTTAAATAATTCAACACGACTTTCTCTTCCTGCATTATTAATATAATTATAACATAATTTTTCCAATTGGGTATTTTTACTTAAATTTTAGATAGCTCTATCATAAATATAAAAAAATTATAAAATTTAAACATAAAATGTCCTCAATTTTTCACTTCTCACCAGATCCTACAACACATTGAAAATATCTTCAACGAACTTGTCCATAAGTCTTCCACAATCGCTTCTTTCTAAAACCATTCTCTCCTAATGTAGTCGTGAATATTTAAATATACCGATCAATCCTCGGTTTTGTATCTAGACAAACGACAATGTAAGACCCTAAGAAGAGTAGTTAATTGTTCCTTCTATCTCTACAACCATACAATACTCTTCTCTCTTCTATATTATATCATTCATCTCAAAATTCGCAACATGATATTCCATTTCAAATTAAACTATCACCATCCAGAATCCCTTGACCCAGAATATGTCCATCAGATCACTTCCCACAATTACTTGTCGGAGGGTGAACTGGCCTTGGCCACGCGATTACCTTAACTTATAACACCGACTTCTTAGAGTAGCTGCTGTGTAAGCTTGCCACGATGACGAACTAACGCTCCCCTCGTTATTCGAGTAACACGTACATATATTATAATATGTACTAATTATATATGTATATATTTCTTTCTTTCTTCATTTTCCAGTATGGTCCATAATAATTATAATTGCATTGAATTATACTTAAAACAAATAAATAATAATACATAAGTTTTATCTGTAGCGACACATCATCTCTAGCATTGCTGGGAATTCATTTATTTCATGCAATGGCAAATGTAAGGAAAATCGACGGGTCTAGCCTTGACTGACATTCGGACACTTTATTAGATAGCACTCAGATATCTAAAGCACTAGTCATATAATACTATTTTTCAATTATGCAATACAATAAGCTATAAATTTCAATAAGATTTATTACATTTATATTATAATCTTACGTGAATTGTTATCTAGAAATATGTACAAAGAACAGTTTTCTGCATCAGAGACATTTTCCGTGATAGCCTGCTTCTTTTTCTGGTGAACGACCGGTTTTGGGCGTTCGCCCATCATCAGGATGTTTTGCCAAAACAGTGTGATAACTTATAAGAGCAAATTTAGTTTATACACTCTTTGATACTTTATATACTCTGTTTTGACAAAACATCATGCTTGATGGGCGAATACTCGAAACTGATCGATGATCACAAAGATCCTGGTACAACACCTGGAATACTTAATAGAACCTAAATGAAATATCTAATTTGAACCTTTTGCCGTTTATTAAATATACCGTGTTCCAGTTATGCTGGCCACAGACAGACCGATAGATACCAGAGGTAGATGCACAAACAAATTTATTGTCTTTTTTTATTTGTTCAGCTTTTATTGGATTAAGAATGGGATTGTAATATACATTGTTTCAGCTGATAATTTTGACAACCCTATAATTATATTTTCTTTAAACGTCCTCTCTTTGTTAATTTTTAAGTTCTTTTAGGTGTATATTCGGCGCCGTATTATATCTTTCAAATCAATCAAAACGATTTAATTTTTTTTTTAATTACTGCCAAGTTCATGTCTTGTTAGGTTGCTAGTACAGCTTGGACCTGTTTGTGTTTATAGATACATAGAAGAATAAAAAGAAGAAAAATCTGAAATGAGGTGTTGTGGTTATGAGCATGGACTCGTAACTGTGAGATCCCCAGTTCGAGTCCCGCTTATAACTGCTAAATTTTATTTTCAACCAGCACAGTACATTCAACCAGTACATTCGGAATTTAATTCTGCTTTTGGCATGAAAAAAAAAACGGTAAATTATGTGTAATCTTTTTACCATTAGCCCACTTTAAGAAAATATCAGCAATCAATTCTTAAATTTTGACAAACATACTCATAAAACTTGGAAGATTATTACCATGAAAACATCCAGTTGGCAAAAGTTCAAAGTTTTCGAAGTAGGTAACGTGATGTCTGATGCAGTTATGAAGAATACTGCAATGGCGTAGAAGTAGAATAAACTGCTTGAGATATGTATCCTAAGAAGTAATAAAATAACTGTACATTCCGTCTACTTACTTCACAGCTATTGGCTTATTTTCCTCATATGAACAGTATTTAAACATCATATTACATGTCCAACAATCACCATGATTCAATACTAGAAATCCATTCTTCGGAAACTCAAACAATTTTTGTATCTTTTGCGCTACGACATTTGATTCCTTGGCATACTTTTGTGCAGCTTCCTTCCTAAAAAGAAAGTTGGTAATCTTTACATAAGTTGTATATAGGTTTATCCTTCTTCATTTAACGATATAATTATTATAGTTAACTGTAATAACGATATAATTAACGTTATAATTATAGATTAATTGCTGAACTTTATTTTGTAACAAATCAAAGAGGAACATAATTAAAAAAAAATCTGGTGTGAAACACTCACACAACTTTCTCTTACTCCAGTTCTCAAAATTATAATTGACAAATTTTATAGTTTGTGTACCAAATTTAATGAAATTTGTCGAAAACTGAAAAAAACTATTCAGTAATCAGCACTTCCGGTTTACTGATTTTCTTCACACCCGGAATTTTGGCCAACTATTTATTTCTAATTAATTTCATTTGGATGATGGAGTTTTATAATCAAGTATGATACACTTTAGAGGAAGCTGTAACCCCTCTCCTAAAATGGCCCTTAATGAATTTTTCCAGAGAAATGTTTTATATAAAAGTTTTAGACCATTGAATGTTTAGTTCATATGTGTAGTTTCAAGAAAATCGTCGGGGCCATTTTTGAGAAAATCGCGAAAAAGTGAAAAAAATCATATTTAGTAAAGTATTAAAACAAAAGCACTTCCGGTTTACCGATTTTTCTCAAACTCGGAATTTCAACAACATATTTAATTCTAATTAACATTATTTAAATGACCGAATTGTGTAATAAACTGAAACAGCACTTTAGAGCAGTGGTCCCCAACCTTTTATTACCGAAGAGCATATTCCAAATTGCCGATGATGTAACGGGCACCATTCATTTTTTAAAGGTAAATTTATAGTTACTTTCAAATTAATAACACAAATAATGTACAAAACAATATATTTAATTTAACATTTACTTATAATATGTATGACAAACTAAAAATACAATACAAATAAGTTTTATTAAAAGTTAATGTGATCTTAGCCACTGACCGTCACAATCAGGCGAATGCCTCATAGTCAGGGTTGTAGGCTGATATTCCTGTCCGCAGACAGTCATCAAGATGCTCGTCGGTAATTCGAGATCTGTATTTTGATTTTATTATGTTCATGATTGAAAACAATGAACATAAATATGTATTAATAAATAAATAAATTTAGTTTTAGATCTTTTATTTTTTTCTTTCTAATTTGAGATTTAACTGGATAATTAGTTATCAAAAGTGCTATGTTTAGAAATGAAGTAGCGTTTAACGTTATATTTTTTTTGCCACTGCAACTGTACTACCCACAATAGACAAACACATTAATCTTTAATATTTACGAAACAATAGGATTCTTCCCAATCTGTATATTGAAATTATGCGATCGAGATCTTTTACTTGGCCCAGTCATTTTGGGATTAAAAATTTATTTAATAAAATGTATCAATAACGAACAACAGAAAGCTAGGGAAGTAACAAAACACTATGTTAGTCAGGACCTAACTGTAACTATAAATAACCTAACTGTAAGGCAATTTGCAGTTTACAGTTTGAATAAAATTATAAATGAAAATTTTTGGTTTTTGAATCTAAAAATTTCAAAAATCTATCAATTTAATTTATTTTTAATACAAATTTTCGCTTAAATTTCAAATGTTTTGCTTTTCTTTTGTTTTTATTTCATGGTAGCACATACAAAACAGCGGTCGGGCGCCATGGCGCCCGCGGGCATATGGTTGGGGACCACGGTTTAGAGGGTAACCTAACCTCACCCCTCCCCCAGAAGGGCCCTTAAATCAATTTTCCCAGAGAAATGTTTCAAATAAAAGTTGTAGCTCCTTGTATATGTAGTTGATGTATCAAGTTTAAAGAAAATCCTTGGAGCCATTTTTGAGAAAAACGCAAAAAAGTAAAAAAGTCAACTAGTAAAGTGGTACTTCCGGTTGAGGAATTTTGACAGATAACGCACAGTCAGATCGCATGGTGATACCTAAACGGAATATTAAGTTTCAGTTTTCTACGGTTTTTCGTTTTTGAGCTATGCTGTTCACATACATATACACACACACACACACAACAGACACACACACAGACAGACCATTTGCTAAAAACCACTTTTTTGGACTCAGGGGACCTCAAAACGGATATTTCCGGTGAAAACTCGATATCGAAAATTTGACACGATTACAATACTTCCTCTTACTAGGAGTAAGAGAAAGTAAAAATGAGCTGACTGTATGCTGAAGATTTAATGAAAATAAGAGAAAGTAAAAATATATGTGGTTCATTTAAACAATTCAAAATTTGAATTTTTTGGGGATTTGGAAAATTAAGTGTTTTTTTTTTAAAGTAGATTTGTCTGCCCTCTGGTTCCACTGCCGTCAATGAATGAGATATTTTTGGATTTATTCCATCTATTAATCAAGGAAGCTGTGTTTTGTGGCGGCGTATTGAGATAAGATCCGCTAGATTACTGTTTCCGGATATTCATTCAACGACCTGGCTTTCTGTTGGTGACCAGTGCGCTGGTCTGACGTAATACCTGATAATTATCTTAGGTGGTTGCTATTTTGAAATGAGAGATTTCTTGGAAATATTTCTTGATGAATGGACCACTGATTGCCAGTCGAGATTTATGCTATTTTCTGTTATATTTTGGATGAATTGATTCATAATACTAATTTAAAAGATTTTTTTATCTGCTAAGATCGTTAAGACTGCGTGGAAGGCACAAACTTCTTATGTCTACTCCTCCACATTATACGAAGCGAGAATGTATAGACGACTGAAAGAGCTACTCATATTCCAAGGAATTTCTTTTACTCTATACTTGGAGAAATGAGAAGGTGGACAGGTTGGCCATATTAGACTTATCTCTCTTCGTTTTGGTCTCAAGCGTGCTGTTGGCGAATCTATGAATCTTCCATATACAGGCATGGGCAACTTCAAAGTATTCGTCTCTAAATATGAGCAGGGTCGGCTGTAGGTGGTAGTCCAATTGGGTCTGCATCTCGAATGGCATGGAAAGCCCATGCTGTGCCAGGTGGATATGGTAAAACCGTAGGTGATGACAAGTTGACGCTTGTACATGCCGAGCCAGTGGCCATTCTAGGCCTTTAAGTAGGACCTAGAGACTTAGGCCTCTCTAGAAAATGGGACCACTGGATTGTGAGTCAGCTCGGCGGAGTGTTGCTCCGTATTCACGAGCTGACGAATGGTTTCATGGTTATCGAGGATTTGCGATGATGATCGTAGAGCCTCCGTGTATCTGTTTGATGGGGAAAGGTTGGTTGGTTTACCTTCGGAAAAGCTTCGCCTACTTCATTCCTTCTCACAATATCATGTCGGTAGTCCAGATCCTTAACAGTTACTAAAACTTTATAATTTATCTCTCTAGTATGTAGTTGTATTCTCTATTGGGCATTTTGGTTTAAAGAGACATCTTTACAAAAGACATCTCATGCCAGTCACCTTTTGTAGTGCATGTGAAACAGAAGAAGAAACTTCCATCCATATTGTGACAGATTGGTTGGGTTGCATGCAGATTAAGTTTAGGACTTCATTTTGTTTAATTCTGGTTACTAATGTAAAACCGTTTATTAACTTAAAAATGAAGTTTTTTTTAGGAGTCTACCCAAGAATAGAGGTTGCCTTTTATCCCCATTTGCCGGTCCTATAGATCTCGTGGCGATCCCTCATAATCCTTGTGACTTCTCCATCTTTAAATATCAATATAGAATTGAAGTGCCATGTAAAATAAGGGAGCTGAATTTATTTTACATTAAACCAAATAAAATTACAAAATGCAATCAAGTAATTTACTTTTTTTGCCCCGACAGTAAACTAACCATTTTGGCGGCCAGTATTCCTCCATTACGCATGCCAGTTGCTTGAAAGCACCTTCCAGTAGACGCTTAGTAATAGGTCCGCCAGATTGCATGTAGTGTATGCCTAGATCATCTTTGTTTAGTATGCCTCGATGCAGCAATACATGGGAAACTGCATGAAATCTTGCTAAACTCTTTAGTACAAGTAATGCATGATTCAAATCTAGACAGTGTCTTCGGTCAGCCACTTTAAAATTCTTTGCCTGTGAATAATTATCATTTCTGACTCTCTTGACCTATATAATCTATGGACCCTTATAAATCCATTAGATTTTATGTAAATCATAAACTGCTTATATAACATAGAACATTATGAATGCAAAATGATACCTTTAAATCTTCCAATACAATTACACTGTGGGGTTTGTAACCAATAAAATTACTCCAGACCTTATCATTAGGATCTTGAAATTCATTCATGATGGCTTCGAGTTCTATTAAAATTTCTCTGTACATCTGGATAAAAGAAACAGTATAATAATTAAATCATAATTTAAAAACAGTTACAATAATTAACTAAAAATTGAATATTGCGTAAAATTATTTTATTTAATTTATTTATGCTTTATTCCTATATCTTACTGAAGATACCAATAAAAGCATTTATATGCGCATTAATCGGGGAACTCGTAGTTAGGGCTTGGCTAGTAAGTCAAATCCAAAGCAAGCCAAAAGTTCAAAAATGCTTTCCTCATGTATTTGTTTGTATATTGTAAATATGCAGTTGCTATAATATGTGGCAATGTACAGATAGAAGTGAGAGGAATAGTATTTTTCCAGAGTTGATTTGTGGTAAGGTAAAACCCATGTAGAGGTCACACATCAGCTATCTTTGCAGCCCTATGCGCAATGTATGACTTTTGGCTACAAATGTTTTTTTGTTAAGTTGAGAAACTATCAGGGACGACAGGATACCTAAGAAATGGCTATTCCATTCCCATGAGAATTTCAGATACTTTGGTAATTATACATTACATACTAAAACATATCTTTGCAATATTTATAGCAATATCTTTGGAAATATGATGCAGTCACTTCTTCATATTGCGAGTAACCAAAAAGTAAAAAGAAAACAAGATCTTCCTGCTTACCACACCGCGATATAACATTCCTTGAGGTATGAGCAAGCTCGGGAACTCTCTTGGTTTGGAAAAAATACTATTCTTTAAGTTGAGTCACATATGAGTGTGCACCACAGAATGCCTGTCATTAAAAATTTATTGAATGATTAATCCTAAGATAACGCGGTCAATTTTACCAGGGAATCAGGCCCCAAGAATCCGAGATCATAATCATACCGGTAAAAACCTGTCGCTTATAATTGACAACGATTATTCGTGATATTGCAGCTGTTCGGTTTGCGACTCTTAAAAAAAAACGCTTTTTTCCCCTCTCAAAGCAATAGATATTTATTAGCCTATAACTATAAGTTTCTTTTACCAAATTTCGGCTTATCAATTTCTTTGGTCTTCCCTGTACCGCCCAAAGTGTAATTTGTATGGAGAGTAACACTTACGCAGAAGTTACTCCAATCTACACTATCGTAGTGATGAAATTCGTAAGTGAATAAATTGAAGAACGATTGCTGTGCGAATATAACAATAAATAATTAAGCATGTAAAAAATAGACGAAAGTTAGTTTATGATTGAAAAAAAAAAATGTAAATTAGAAAGGCGAAAAGATTCGAACAGCGAACCATTTGGAAGGATAATGTCTAGGAGAAATAGCTGTATGCCACTCATAATTATCACATTAATTATTTCACTACCAAATCAATTATTAAATGAAAACGACCGATGTGAAACATTCACTAGAAACAGACATTTATAAAAACAAATTTCAATTCACCTTCTTGTTTTCTTGTCTCAAAAAGTACTAAGCGGCCTTAGTTTTTATGTATGGAATACTGCAGCAATTATTACACTGAGGGAAAGAATCAATATATTCATGTTGAATTTTTACAACTTTTTGCAATTATATGCACGAAGTATCGTTAATAAAAAAATACTAAGCTAAATTAGATTTCCGTTAATCTTTTTTAAAGAAAAAAATACCTTAATTTCAGTTTTAAAAACTGGTAATTCAATGTGTCCATCTGAACCATCATTCACTGAAAGTTGTTTTTTCATTATCAATGATTTTCTACATTTTCTTCCAGTGTTAAAAATTACTTCTAATTTTAATCGTAAAATATGACTAGCATAGTTTTCTCCTTTTGGGACAGCATCCTCTATGGTGAAGTCGACTACCTTGCAGATACTTTTATCATAAGTCTGCCTTCTAAGTATTGCCTCTAGCCAGGCACAATCTGTCTGGTTAACCAATATCTTTGATTAGTATTGTCATAAAAATATTAATTAGTCTTAAGTATTTATCTATTTAAAATGATAATCGCTGCATTTGATTCAATCACTGATCCAACAACAACAGGTGTAAGTGATATTTTAGCTAAGAACATGCCTTGTAGATCAATAGCAGCATACTTTATAAATGATTTACACTAAAAGCAATACAAATATTTAAACCCGATTTTTAATTCAAATGAAAAAATGTATTAATTTTATTCTTATTATATTAATAATTATTACTTGTAGAAATCAAAAATTTTTGATAATAGTTTCAATAGAGTTGACAATTTGTATCATTTTGGTAAGAATATTACTTATTTTTATAAGAACTCTTAATAATGATAAGCCTACAAACAATAATTATTTATCTGATAAAAATTTATTACCTTATAACCATCCGACGAACAAGAATTCATGACTGAATGCATTAGCATTGTAGTTTATCTATCTATGACCTTGACATTTTATCCCTACTACTCCATCTTTTTTTTTTTTTGTGACTGCTCTTAAATGGAAACTAAACCTTTTAATCTTAAATCTCAAAAAGTTTTACTTTATTTTTTCTATCCCTTAATACTGTGAAATTATTTCATTTTAATAATAAGAGTTTATCAAGTTAAGAAAAAAATGCCAAATTTTTGTAGAAAGGTTGAGAAGATAGAGAGTTGCACCTTTTGGCAAGGAACTTAATAAAAGTCTTAATTCGTGAGCACTCACCTTCTTGTCTTATACTTTTAGACTACTGATGTAGACAAGCACTGGTCTTCAGAAAATCGACAGGTTTGTGTGAACGGAAATGACACGGGCATGGAAATATCATCCCAATTCTTCAGTCAACTAGTTTATATTATATACCCTGAAAAATGGGCTGCCGAGAACATTTAAATGTGGAAAGCAAAGCTCCATAGTTACTTTCGCGGCAGTGAATCACGCACACTAAGGCACTTATTATTGTGGACTAGGATTTCATTCCTTTCAACTTAACGAGTCCTGATCATAAGGAGATTAAGGAGGATTAATTCTTGATCATAAGGAGCAACTTAACATCTGAAGAATATTTACACAGCCAACCAGAACACATTATTTATTACACGTGTAAAAAAATCTGGTGTGAAACACTCACACAACTTTCTCTTACTCCTAGGTTCTCAAAATTATAATTGACAAATTTTGTAGTTTGTGTACCAAATATAACGAAATTCGTCGAAAACTGAAAAAACTGTCCAGTAAAAGCGCACTTCCGGTTTACTAATTTTCTTCAAACACGGAATTTTGGCCATCTATTAATTAAATTAATTATTTCTAATTAATTTTGTTTGGATGATAGAATTGTATAACAACTATGATACCATTTTAGGGGAAGCTGCAACCCCACCCCTCCCCTAAAACTGCCCTTACATGAATTTTTCCAGAGAAATATCTTAAAGAAAAGATGTAGATCTTTGCATTTTTATTTTGTATGCGAAGTTTCAAGAAAATCGTCGGAGCCATTTTTGAGAAAATCGCGAAAAAGAGAATAAATCATTTAGTAAAGTGGTAAAGCAAACGCACTTCCGGTTATCCGATTTTTTTCAATCTCGGAATTTCAACAACATATTTAATTCTAATTAACATTATTAAGAAGGCAGAATTGTCTAATAAACTGAAATGGCAGTTTAGATGAAAACTTTACCCCACCTCTCCCCTGGAAGTGCCCTTAAATTAATTTTCCCTGAGAAATGTTACAAATAAAAGTTGTAGCTCTTTGTATATATAGTAGATATACCAAGTTTAAAGAAAATCGTCAGAGCTATTTTTGAGAAAATCGCAAAAATGTAACAAAACTAACTTGTAAAGTGGTAATTCCGGTTGAGGAATTTTGACAGATAACGTACTGTCAGGCCCCATGGTGATACCTAACCGGAATATCAAGTTTCAACTTTCTACGGTTTTTTCGTTGAATGGCTTTCAAAGTCTCAACACTTAATTGTGATTTTTCTGATGTCCACATTTTATTTGCCGTAGAAAAAACGCGTTCAGTCGCAGCATTAGACAAGACGGAATGTGTTTCTGGACAGCGCGTATTGCACAATTCTTAGTGCATTATTGTAAGGAACATCTCAACAATTATTTGTTATTATTAAAGTTTAACATTATAAAATTAACAAAAATAATATAAAACTCATCCTGGCGAAATAACCTCATGGCCGCCGAAAACCGTATATTCCCTTCCCGTTCTCCCGCCGTTCCCTAGCTTGTTGTGAATTCTTTCCAAAAATCTGGACTTTTTTAAAGCGCCGCGGGACAAATTGTTAAAAATCGGGACTGTCCCGCCAAAAACGGGACGTCTGGTTACCTTGTCATAGTTACTATGAGAAATTTTCTCTTTGTATGTTGCCTTCTCTGACTTTCTTCCTTGGAGAGGAACGGAGGTTATATTTTTCCTAGGTTATTGCAGTTCTATTTTTATCGTTGATAATGGTAAGGTTGATGAACTGACTACTTGTTGATTTAAATAAAGGTTCCGATAGTGGATTCACATTCACATGAGAAGGTACGTACACCGGCAGAGCATCCTTTTCTGTGGAAGGCCACTTACTCACTGAATTATGGGTTACTCACTGATTCAATGGGCTGAACCTCCGCCTAAACACTTAACTATACGGATCGTGGAATAATACTAGCATTTAGCGAATATATTTTTTTATACACACACACACACTCATATATATATATAAAATGTGTGTGGGTGTATGTGAGAGAGAGATATGACGTGGTAGAGCTTGGGTTTGACAAGCTCTATGGTTTGAAGCTAGCCGTCTCTACGCAGACTTTTAGTCTCCTAATAAACAGGAGCAGGCCGGGATAGTAAGTTATGATCTTAAACGTTAAAACATATTTTTCTAATGTGATTTCTTTTAAATAACATTTTTCATCTTTTAATTTTATGAGTTTGTTTTTCGCAGAACTGCTGACTCTTCCAATAATTCGTTTATTATTTTATTTGAATAAATTATTGGTTTAAAGTAAATTTCTCCTAAAAAATTTAAATTATGACACTGAGATGGAACGATTAAATAATTAGGTAGATTTAGTAACCTTGAAATAACAAATAAACAAACAAATAAAACGAAACGTTGGATATTTACAATAATACAGTTGGTTATTTATATCAAAAATGATCTGGATGTGTTGATGAGGTAAGTAGTCGTTTTTCTTGCATTTTTTTGCAAAAAAAAAAAAAATAGTGAAATCTATTGGATGAAATCAGGGAAAACAGGTTCAACCTATCTGAATGTACATTATAGTTGAAAAATACTCGAGTACTGGAAATTTACTAATTACTCGAGTCCTCTTAAACACCGATCCTCATTGCATTGCTATATCATTGGTTTTTCTAATTTCATATAACTATTAGCGAGATAGAAATATATCACTTATAAATTTAGCTTAACAGACATGTGACATTTATTTTATTGGATATTTAGCTACGAATTATTAAGAGGTGTACAAAAAAAATGGCAAACTAAGAAAACACTGGTATTTAATTGTTTTAAGTAATTTTATACTACACAATTAAAAAAACAAAACAAAAATTATTCAAAAAAGCCTTCCTTCAGCCATTGTTTAATATCCACCTCTACGGCCAATCGGAATTTATCTGCTTGAAATGGTTCAGGACTGTACACATCTTTACTATCACAATTTGTGGCTAATCTATCCAGATAGAATGCTGTGTTTGTATCAGCTGATGACATTGGCAGCGACGTCAGTGACAAAAAAAATTTCAAATAATTGACACGTTTTGCTTCTTTGTAAACTTGTTCCAATGTTGGTGCTCTTTCAGCGAAACCATAAAATGTAAGTGTTTCAGCTAACGATGTTTGATATTCCCCAAGCAGTCTATCAATATTCTCTCTTCTAATATTTGGTACAATACAACGATATATAAAATGAATTACATCGAAAATATATGAATTATAATGGCACGCTTGAAAATCAATAAATCTGCAAAATAAAACAAAACAAATATAATAATAATTAAAATAAAGTAGAGTTGCAAAATTATTGCATTGATGGGAATAAACGGTGTTTTGATGGCTTACTACAAAATATTGGGCATTTTTCTATATATACCGAATTAAATTTAAATTTATTCCAAAATTATTTATCTTTGATGATTTTAGTCTAAATTTTATAAAACAATAGTAAAGCTAATTGTTAAATTTAAATTATAACTCGGATGGAAAAGGTTTAAACTGTTTACCATATATAATATAATGCTATAGAGGAGAGGTTCAATTTCAATCTAGCTATATGCCCAATATTGGGAGAGTTCAGAGTATTGTATACATCTAAGGATGAAATTTTTAATATTTGAATTGTCAGAATTGGGCAGTGTTATATAATTACCTGGAGTTATAGAAGTTCTTCAATTGAACAAATTAATATTAACACGTAATCATTTTTTAATGATAATCAATATTGCGCTGCGTATTGCCTCTGTACACCGCACGGTGTCTCAGCCAGCGGTTCTTGTAATTGCTGGAGTGATCCCGATTGCATTCCTTGCAAGGGAACGCAAGATGCTCCACGAAAGGAAGCCAGAGGGGAGTAAGTAAGGAGGCTCTCTCCAGGAAGGAGCGGAATCGGACTTTCCGGAGGTGGCAGATAGGCTTCCTGGAAAGATGATCTGCGGGGCCGTAGATGGACGAAGAGGGCTTAGGTTGATTAGGGGGTAAAGGCATGGACGAAGAGGCCACATGGGGATGTGGTCTTTTACGTCACACAACTCCTGAGCAGGCATGGTTATTTCAGGGAGACACCTGAAGAAAATAGAAAAAGCAGAGGATGAGTAGCAGTAAAGACGATGCTTCCCAAAGTTTTTTCAGGCGCTCGGTGTGAATGGCTGAGAAATGACCTCGAGGCGGTGATTGGGCGACAGATCCCAGATATACTCTGGTTGAGGCGATGCTGGCCAGACTTTAGTAAGGTACTCTATAGACATTCTTCAGCGGAAGAAGCAGAACCTGGACGAGTGCCAAGTAGGGTAATACAGAGACCTAAATCTGAAGTAATGCTGGAATCACCAGTTAATCCAGGCTAGGCCTAACAGCAAGGGGGTGTTTCGTGTCCAATTTGTCCCATTTAGGAGTCCGGCACAGCAGCGTGCCTGTTGCGTAAATCGCATTTCACCCCTCGAAAAAAAAATGATAATCAATATAATATTTTTACAATGTTAATTTACTTATAAGTATTTTTTTATTAAATTAGTCATTTATCTACACTGGATATATTAGGAATTATATTATATTCCATTTCCACTTTGAATGCATCATTTTTGTAATTTTATGGAATAATAATTACACAATTAATACAAAATTCAATAATAATTAATTAGTTAACTAACTTCACTGCTATTGGCGTGTTTTTCTCATAAGGGCTGTATTTAAACATCAAATTACAAGTCCAACAATCTCCATGGTTCATGACAAGTAAACCGTCAGAAGGAAAATTGGAAAAAAGTTTTCTAATTTTTCCTGGCGTTAAAGGTGCTTCTTTAGCAATTTTTTGAGCAGCCTCTTTCCTAAAAAGAATAATAATATGTGTCAAAATCTAGTCAATCAATGAAAAATCTTCGACTTTTTGCATATATAATTCAATGTTTATATTTCTTGGAGCTGCATTTCTTAAAAATTTTTGGCTATACATTAGACCGTTTCATTTTTCATATTTGTTTTTTCTCCAACTAGTAATATTATATGATCAGCCCCGTTTATTACCAGGGTGCAATGAACGTGGGCGGCAAAATTTACGAGTGGCACAAACGAAAACCCTTCAGGCGTTGATACAGTGGCTAGCGCACTCGCCTTTGGTGCGAGAATTCAGAGTACAATTCCAATGAGAGCAAAAACGGTGTTGACTTAGCATCGTGATAAAAAAAAAGTGTGGAGCTACGGTTTAGTACAGCTTCTTGATAGCTAAGGTTAGAACTAAATGGCGGTGGAAACCGTAGCGTGCTTATTACACCTTCTCAATGAAATTCGCCGTCTATAAAGCCTTGAACGTTCATGGGCTTTGCGCCAAAAATTTGTTTTATGATCGAAGATATAAGTGGAAATAAATAATACTGCACCAGAATATTTTATGTATTTTCTATTGCACACAACTTAAATTTTGTATTTAATGAATCAGTCAAAGTTGTTTCTAATTCATTGGATTTGTTTGGATTTAATTCAGGAAATGTCTATTTTTCTTCTTCAATTTATCGTTGGTATGCTCTTCAAAATCGTGTGTCTACATAAATTGTATTCTTATGCTAGTTGGTAAAATATAGTCTAGAAGAAAACTACGCAACTTTAGATATCTCGTCTGAGGGTATGAATACAGATGCAAATTCAAATTTCAAGGAAAACGTTTAGCAATTAAAATAATCTGTTCAGTTGGGATGTGAACAATATTAACAAATCCCTCAGACTTGGCGACACTAACTGGCTCTATTACTTAATTACTTACTTATTCGCTTCTCTTCTACCGTGAAGTGTAGAGGATTTGCTACATATAAGTACACCAGCTTCTATGCCTTTTGCTATTCGATTGCTTCTATATCACTTTCATGCCTACTATGCCCCAAAGATTATTCTTCTTCATCTTCTGGGACTCTTCAAATTTTACCAGATTTAAAAACTATTAATATAACACTAAATTGGATGCCAGTAAACATTACATAATACCATTAAACATAGTCATAACGTTTCATTGATTTCAAGAAAGTAATTCTTATTAGAAAACATTCTTTTAGTTTACATCTTCCTCAGGTTTTAAATCCTTGTAATGGTTTTGACTATTGCAACAAAAATGTAGATTCTAATAACATTAGATTGTAGGTTGTCCAATTTATATAAGGAGAAGTTACTGCATGTTGTTTTAGATAGACTTCCACTGCCATCTCTTTTAGGACATTAAAGAATCAATGAGCCATTTTGTAGAAATACGTTTCTTTAGAAAAACTAAAGGAAAAGAAGGGGAACAATTGAATCCTCAATATTGCGATGAAAGCGAAACCTCTTGCGAGGTTTTCGTTCAATTTATTATATAATACCTCTGTCAAGTGAGTAGAATCTGGAATAACCGAGTAGCTCTTGGTCACAGAGAAAGAAGATTGGCCCTCCGGGAGGATAACCTTCGGAGAAAAATGAATTACTGATTGCTGCTTTTCATTAGAAATCTAGGTGATCTGGGAGCTAATGATAATGGCAGTAGATGTACTCTACTATCCAGTGAGGAGTAATTAACTTCTTATGAATATACTACTTAAATGAAAACATAGTTGGATCTGTGAATTTATCAAATAATTTATTTCCAAATAATTCATGAAAGGGAAATTCAATAATATTCTACAGAGATTCAGTCTGATCACTATCGCAAAAAGGAGGAAATCGTAGTGGCCAAGACATTTGACGACTGTAATGGTTAACAACAGTCACAGCTCACTGCAGAAATAAAATTCCTGCACCGGGTAGCTGACAAAACTAGACGGAATTGTGTCCTAAATGAAAGTATAAGAAAGAAGCTTCAAATAAGTGCCCTGAAAGAATTTATACATTTATGAAAGTTATGGTCCACACCGTAACGTTTTTAGGATGCAAGAATGGACGAACACCAATGAAATTTATGAAAGTTCGATCCTCAAGGAAAAGAAGCCCAGTGGCAGGCTTGGGAAATATTAAAAAATTATAAACAATGGAAATGAATCCAAAGGGCAGAAATGAAAGCGGTATCGGGAAGTGGCTGGCTATGTTAGTGAAAGGTACAATGAGGAAAACGGAGAGAAGAAGGAGTTTAACATCACAAAGAAGACAAGACGCTTCAAGAGCGAGTTTTCACAGCAAGAAGAAAGCTTAAGCGGAACTTGAAATTGTGGCTAGTATGATAGAATATTTGAAGAAGTTAGATTGAAAATTCTTAAAAAAAAAAACAGGAGTATAATTCTAATTAACAGTATTAGCAAAATGTTCACTTACCATTCACTTGGCCAATGTAATTCCATAACATGTGCTAATTGTTTAACACCACCTTCAATTAAACGTTTCGATACATATGAATCTGATTCCAAATGGTTAACACCTAAATCATCTCTAGTTATTATTCCTCTCTCTAATAATACATGCGACATTGCATGAAATCGTCCAAGACTGTTTACAACTAATAATCCATGATTTAAATCTAAACAATTTCTTCTATTGGCTATTTTAAAATTTTGTGCCTACAAAAAAGCAAAAACCAAAATAAAAATAATTCAAGTAAAACATTGAATGTTGTTTAAACTTAAATAAGAATTTCTTAACCTTTGATTAAAAGTAAAGTAAAGTAAAGTAAGGCCTATTTTTTCAGGCGGGCTTAACGTCCAACTACCAAATTAGGTGTCGTGGACGGGGCGGAAGCACCTACTTTACTGTTAACATTTTTCATACCAATATAAAATTTAGCAGTTATACGCGGGTCTCGAACTGGGGTCCTCCCACTTACAAGTCCATGCTCATAACCACTAGACCAACACCCAGCATATTTGATGATAAATGTATTTTCAGTTCACTGATGCAGTGATTTAAAAAGAAAAAAATCTGGTATGAAACACTCACACAACTTTCTCTTACTCCAATTCTCAAAATTATAATTGACAAAGGTTTACAGTTTGTGCACCAAATTTAATGAAATTTGTCGAAAACTGAAAGAAACTATTCAGTAAAAGCGCACTTCCGGTTTACTGATTTTCTTCAAACTGGGAATTTTGGCCATCTATTTATTTCTAATTAATTTCATTTGGATGATAGAGTTGCATAATCAAGTATGATACCACTTTAGAGGAAGCTGTAACCCCTCTCCTAAAAGGGCCCTTAATGAATTTTTCCAGAGAAATATTTTATATAAAAGTTGTAGATCTTTAAATGTTTAGTTTATATGTTTAGTTTCAAGATAATCGTAGAAGCCATTTTTGAGAAAATCGCGAAAAAGTGAAAAAAATCATTTAGTAAAGTGTTAAAACAAAAGCACTTCCGGTTATCCGACTTTTCTCAAACTCGGAATTTCAACAACATATTTAATTCTAATTAACATTATTTAAATGACCAAATTATTTAATAAACTGAAATAGCATTTTAGAGGTTAACCTAACCCCACCCCTCCCCCAAAAGTGCCCTTAAATGAATTTTCCCAGAGAAATGTTTCAAATAAAAGTTGTAGCTCCTTGTATATGTAGTTGATGTACCAAGTTTAAAGAAAATCGTTGGAGCCATTTTTGAGAAAAACGCAAAAAAAGTAAAAAAAACAACTAGTAAAGTGGTACTTCCGGTTGAGGAATTTTAGCAGATAAGGCACAGTCAGATCGCCTGGTGATACCTAAACGGAATATCAAGTTTCAGCTTTCTACGGTTTTTCGTTTTTGAGCTATGCTGTTTCACATACACATACATACACAACACACCATTTGCTAAAAACCACTTTTTTGGACTCAGGGACCTCAAAACGATATTTCCGGTGAAAACTCAATATCGAAAATTTGACACGATTACAATACTTCCTCTTACTAGGAGTAAGAGAAAGTAAAAACTTAGCTAAGTCTTAAAAGAGTATTACTCTATACTTTAAAGTCAGTAGTTTTATTTAAATAAAGTTGTACGAAGTCTTTACAACAAAGAATTTTCTATTTCCAGTTTATAAAACAGCCCCCTGCAGGTTTAAAAATAATTTTTTACCGGTTTGATAATTTGGTGATTCTTAGTAGAAAATGTTTTTCACTAAAATAAGATGCAAATTGTATTAATAATGTCACTCATAGGAAAGTCATCAATAAACAAAGTATAGTTTAAATTAAGTATTAAAAATTTTGATAGTGAATGTTACCACTATTTTGATGTAACTATTGGAAACAATGAATTTATATTCTTAATTGCTTTGATGTTATTTGCATACTGAAAATAAACATTTTATTGGCTTAAACTTTGATGAACATATCATGAACATGCGTGCAATATCATCATATTTTGATACGAATCACGCATGTGAGATGATATCAAAGGTGTGCGTCATGCTAGTTGTATTTTCCACTGCTAACAGCTGAGAGCTTCAGCTGTGTCACTTCAAAGTTTTCCCGTAGCCAGACTCTACCCATTAGCAAACAAAGAGAAAGGAATATTCTAACATAAAAGATAATTATTTACGCTATATAACTAATATCAGTTCTACATAATAAAGTTTACACTACCATCGCTATTCTTACGTCTGTCACTTTTAATCTCTCTCCCGCATGTACGTTCTCTTTTAAAAGGACTTAAATAGCTCTTGCATTGAACAAATTAAATAATTATCGCAAAAAAGAATCATATGATGTTATCAAGCTTGTGATGTGAACCGTGTGGTACGCTGAAAACATTAGACATTCACCAGCCACTATAAGGAACCTAATCTGTGCAGTTCAAGTGTTGTTTTTGTGGATATCTTTGGAAATTCCAAACTCCTAGTTAAGTAGTTCAATTACTTTTCCCTACAAGGTAGTAGATCCTATATCCGATTATATATTTGAAGTTATAAGCATTATTCTCACGTCAACCAAAATGTTTACCACGTTCCGTGCCCTTTCCATAATTTCAAAGTGGATCCGTTAGGTTCTACAATGCAAAATGATTTCTAAGAAATAAATATGGTTTGGAACTGCGGCAGTTACCATTCTTAACTCAACCATCATTCTGCCAAAGTTCATGAGCTTCACGTGACAGCTTTGGAATTTTTTTTGGTGAGTTTTAATTTCTTCCCTTGCAAACCTTTTTATTTTGAGTGCCGCAGAATATTTTAAACACCAGAGAAATAAATTGATTTTGCTCCTTATGAACAAGTTCACGCCTTCTTAGTGGAGAGAGCTTTTTGTTTTAGATCTTTATATTAAATCCGAGACACACAATATTCTGTAATTCTAACATTCTTACCTAGTTGAGACATTTCAACATAATTGTATTTATTATAGTTATATAGGGAAGGGGGATTAGCTCAATGTTAGCGCACTGGACTTCCACGCGGAGGTCCCGGATTCGATTCCAGCCCTTAGATTTTTTTCTTCCTAGGAGCTTTTACAGCTCACTGTAACTCGAAAAAGCATTGAGCTCTACAGTCTGCGGGCGCCAATGACCATAGATGTTGACACGCCTTAAATAAATATATAAATAAATAAATAATTATATTTACCTTCAAATCTTCCAATACAACTAAATTGTATGGACGGTATCCTACTAAACTGCACCATAGTTTATCATTTACATCTCCGAATTCATTCATTAAAGCTTCAAATTGAGATAGTATGTCTTCATACACCTGAAACTTACAGTTATTTAAAAAATGAAGTACAGGAAAAAAAATAAATGAATTCTAGGAAGGCAATTTCTCCTTTCATCCAATGTCACATGGGTGGACTATAGACTTTCCTCTTGAAACTGGACTACTGCCAAACTGACAATAAATGTACGATATCATTTTTAAATTCAATGAAAATCTGTTTATGAAATCACTTAATTCGAAAAATTTGAATTAGTAATTGTTTAAAATCTAAAAAATGAATATAGTAATTTTTACTTTGGCTCTATATCGAACTTTCAATCTGTCTAAACATAACAACTGGCTGCGAGACCATATAATGAGTCTGGAGAAGAATGATTTGACGAGTAGGATTCTAGAATGAAGTGTATATAACAAGGCAGGTATGTAATCGTTGGCTGGATTATACAACTTAGTCTTTAGCAAGATCAAGAACTTTTGGGAAAGGCTTGCTGTAGAAGTCAGAACCTACCAAAAGAACGAATAACTTTTCGGGTAGCCAAGACAGAGTGATATAAAGACAGTAAGACACTATTCTGATGAGGAGTTTTATTGATTGCATTTTACATGCACTTGTTTTTTTTAAGGGGCATCAACATCTGAGATCATTAGCGTCCGGAGTCTTTTCAATGTTCTGCCGGGAAAAAGCCCACTATATATGGCCGCTAAAATCTATAATTGTTTGCCTCCTGAGTCTTTGCTTCAGGTGGGCCTTTCAAAAAATAAATTTAAAAAGGAACTTAAAAAACATTTACTAAATAAAAATGATTTCTATATAAACGAGTACCTCTGTAAATGATTGAAACTTTTTTCTTTCTTTTTTTGACACTGTTCTGTACCTTTGGTGCTGTACGAATAAAGTATCTATCTATCTTGCAGTATTTATTCGTACAGACACTATCAATTGTGTTGAATTGGAGAAATGGAGATTCAGAGAGGATGGTACGAATTTTTCTAGAGCTACTCAATATTAAATCTTAATAAATGCTAATTTTACATAATTGTATATGTGTGATTCATTGTGGAAATTGAGTTATAGGAGACTCCTAATACGGACAAAGCTAAGGTTAGCCCTGCTAGAAGCGGGGCAAGTTTGATAGAATTGTTATGAGCTAGACATTCTAACTGGAAGCTCGCCCAGTTCGAGAATCGTATATAATTGCCAAATTTAAATTTATTAAAAAAATATTGATATTAAAATATTGCTTCCGCCTCCGTCCCTAATATGTAATTTGTTATACCTTAAACTCGCCTTAAAAATAAGCATTAGTTTTTGTGATCTGGAAAATATGAGATTCTGTTTCCCTAATAGCCTGCTTCATTTTGTATTCATTGAAAGTATTCAGCAGTACAACTTCAAGATGTCTTGATAAACAATTCGAACAGGGCAAATGCGTTTATATACTATTGCTCATTAATGTGTTACTTGGTTTTGTGATGGATGCAAGAAACTTGAAATAATATTAAATTTTAAATAAATCTAAATTATCAAAATATGTTGCAAAGGACCAGCCAGGTATAAAGTCCTGTTACTCGTACGGTTCAAGAACAATTATGGCATTGTACTGTACTACCCCTTCTTCTCACAGGGGAGGAATTGAAACAAAGAGAAGAGATATTTTAAGACAGACTCGTTCTAGCTACCAAAGTGAAAACATCAGAGCCAGTATCAAGTTTTAAGAATTATTCCAATTAATTTATAAGCATATTGTTGTTAACTTAATTTCTCTTAGAGAATATATCTTTTGAAAAACAGTGCGACTTCCTTATTATTGCTAACACTTCATTCTCTTTTAAAATTACGAACTTATAAGCCCTTTTCACTAAAACGCTCGTGCTACACACTACCACTACTACAAATACAACTCCACACCATTACATTACATTGGTGCCAGCTGTTTGGGATATTTCAACCAGAATCCACAAATTAAAAGTACGTACAATTTTCAATTTTATAATTAAATATCCATCAGATAATTTGATTGTTTTTTTTAAATTACTTTCTCAGCGGAAATATCTTCAATATTTCCCATTATTGAATTTTCTAGTGAATTTCATTTTTAAATTTTTGTAATTGTACCACTTGTACCTCAATCCCTTTCGAATTTTGAATTTATGAGTGTACTTAATAGATCCCAAATTATAAAGATATTACGCGATAATAACCTTTCTGTTGGAGGCAATTTACTCCAATTACGTAGACGTCTTGAAAAATATAATCTTTCCCCAAGCAATTCGTTCACTGACAAAATGTATAAGATTAATGGACAAGACATGGGCATCGACGCTGCTGTAGAATATTTACTTGCTCAGCAGCAATTAGCAAATCCTCCAATTAATAATCAACCTAGTCCCTTAAGGAATTTGCAATTAATCAATAGCTTACCTACCTTCGATGGCGAAAATTCAGCCAAAGTGTCAGATTTCCTAGACCAAATTAGCCATTGTGCTAGTCTTTCTGGCTGGGACGACGCTGCCAAATTAGAAATATTAGCAATTAGACTCTCAGGGTCTGCAAAAATCTTTTACGACACCCAGAAAGCGGAATTACAACGCCAGGGTACAAATATAACGTATCCTCTAATTTCTGAGCGACTTCTAGCCCGATTTCGTAAGGAGAAAACACCCCTAGTCCTCTTACAACAGATGACTAATATTCAGTCCTTGCCCACTGAGTCTCCTGAAACCATTCGCGGATAGGATTAGACATATCCAATCCGCCATTCATTTAAAAGCTCAAGCTAACCCACTCGAGGCCTTACAAGCAATTCTAGATAAACTGGCCACTGATGCATTCTTGAAGTCACTTCCTCAACCGCTTCGTAATGAGGTGCGAACGAAGCTTCCTCAAAAATTAGATGAAGCACTTTCCTATGCCAATGCCCTAAAGGAAGTCCAGGCTTCTGAAACAAACCCCACAGTTTTCGCTGTAACTTCGAAAAATTCTAATCGTACACCTCCATCTCCTTGTCGTTACTGTGGACAAATGCATTTCCACAGAGAATGCCCGCATCGTAATAAAAGTCAAAAGCCACAATTAAAACCAACTACCACTTGTAGAGTATTTAATGTAATAAGGAACAGACCTTGCCGCCATTGTTCCGGTCCACATTTTGACGTGGACTGCACCAATAAATTCAGACCAAAACCTCGTACTAACTTTGGCAAATTGCCTAAGAAATTTAATATTCCTCAAAACCTTAATCACAGAGCAAATAGTAATAATCGCTATAATAATAATAATAATCAATATTTTAGTAATAATCATAGTCCTCGAATTAATTCAAACAATTCGCGATTTAACCCTTATTCAGATAGACCCCAGTATAGTCATAATAATAATAATGGTAGCAATAACCTCCAAAATAGGCCCACTTGCCAATTTTGTTCTAAATTTGGACATACGGCTCGAACATGTTTCCAGATACAGCCAAAAAACGGTTAAGCCCACAGCCGCTCTCACGAACGGCTGATGTTATGACCTTGGCTCTCATACCTGCTTTCACCAATTCTGATAATTTGTTAGTAAATTTAAGAATTGGCAAAAACTTTATTCGTGCCCTTGTAGACACTGGAGCTAGTCACAGCCTAGTGGATTCCAGTTTTTGTCGAAATAAGAACCTTCAATTATTTTAAAATCTCTGACTAACCAAGTAATACCTAATTATGGCATCACGTCCCTTCGTTTGCATGCGGACAATGTCGAAAATTCCAATTTTTCTGGCGAATTCATAGTTTCGCAATTAAAAGGCAATTTCCAATTAATACTTGGTAGAGATGTCCTTACATTAAATAGGGCAATTATTAATTTGCGCACACGTACACTAACGCTCAATAAATTCAACATTCCATTTTCAAATAGTGCTCAAACGCACCAAATCAATTCGATTCAACAGCTACCCTTACCCAAAACCCTGCAGCTTCGCCACAAAATTATAGTGCCACCTCGCGCACACATAATACAAACACATACACTATATACAAAAATTCCTCTCGACACACAAATTCTGCTTACACAACACAATTCCTTACCTACGGGTCTCTACATGCCCAATTCTATCGTACATATTGCTAACAACACATGCACCATCAACCTTATAAACACTACCTCACACGAAATTGCTATTCAAAAACACTTTCCAATCGCTCATATCGAATACGATTTTGAAACAGACTTACAGACTCACACCATAAACGCAGTACAATCTGCTAATCAAACTAACACAAACGAAATCGCTCTATTTCAACAAGAACTTCTCAACAAATTAACGCATCTCTCTTCTCAACAACAACAACAAGTTCTACATGCCCTCACTCCTTTTTATGACGCTTTCACACACGACAACAATTTTCAAACAAAATTTTCTGGAGTCACTCACCACATTGACACAAAAAATCATGCCCCTGTGTCCAGCCGCCCCTATAAGATAGCACACTCCGAGGCTCCCATCCTCAAGGCCCTCATACAAGACAATCTTGATAGAGGTATAATAGAGGAAAGCAAATCCAACTGGGCTCACCCCGTCATACTCATTAAGAAAAAACACGCTGACCACACTAAAGTTGATGTTACAGACATTACACAGCTCCGAAAACAATACAGGTATGTGGTTGATCTTCGCAAACTAAATGCCATCACCACTTCTGAAATTTACCCGCTCCCGGATATACAGCATATCCTATCCACACTGAATGCCACCCGTTTCTATACCACCTTAGACATCAGTGGTGCCTTCCACGGCATCCTCCTTGACGAAGCATCTAAAGAAAAGACTTCCTTCGTCACTAATTTCGGAACCTATCAATTCAAGGTTCTTCCCTTCGGTTTAAAGAACGCCAGCAGCGCTTATCAGCGTTTAATGGACAAAATTATGTCCGGATATACTGGTGACATCTGCCACACCTTCATAGACGATATACTCGTCTTCCATGGGAAAACCTTCGACGAACACCTCCATGCATTATTAAAAGTAATGAAGCGTCTCCAGGCTGGTAACTTGTGTATAGACTTGGGTAAATGTCAATTTTTTAAAGACAGCTGTAAATATCTGGGTTATGTAATTAGTTCTAACGGAATAAGACCCGACGAAGAAAAATTAAAATCGGTTAAGAATTATCCAGTACCTCGTAAATTAAAAGACGTCAGAGCATTTTTGGGTTTCATAGGTTTCTATAGGAAATTTATCCCCAAATTTTCTGAGCTTGCCAAGCCACTCACAGACCTTACAAAGAAAGGTGTAAATTTTCAGTGGACACAAGAGCGTCAAGACGCTTTTCAAGCTCTCAAATCCACCTTAATATCTCCACCTGTCCTAGCCTATCCAAATTACGACCATGAATTCATCCTTACTACGGATGCAAGTAATATAGGTATTTCCGCAATTCTAAGCCAAAATATTAATGGCGATGAAAGGCCCATAGCGTTTGCTTCACGTGTGCTTAATGAAGCAGAATCCAAATACTGTACTACCGAACGTGAATTGTTAGCCATCGTCTTTGGGTGTAAAACTTATAGATATATCTTGTATGGCTACAGATTTAAGGTAGTTACAGACCACGCAGCCCTCCAATGGCTCAAAAACATCAAAGATAGCCACAATAAGCTCTTCCGTTGGAGCATGAAACTGGCAGAATTTGATTTTTATATTGAGCATCGTTCCGGCAAGAATATTGCACATGCGGACGCACTTAGTCGATACATAGGCTGCATTCAAGCCGAAACCGACGAATACTATCCAACGATAGACCTCCTGGAAGTCCTAGAACTTCAAAGTAATGACGCTGAATGTCAGAAGTTACTTCAAACACCCCACTATTCCTTAGACCAACAGGGTTTAATAGTGCATACTGTTGACAATTGCACGCTAGTGCCTAACTCTATGCGTGATACCATCATGAGATTATTTCATGACAATCCTCTCTCGGGACACTATGGTATTCATAAGACATATGACAGAATAAAAATGTTCTTCACTTGGCCAAATATGTCTACTGATGTGCAAAACTATGTACAAACATGTCATAGTTGCGCTACTAGTAAGTCGCATATTCCACACAAACCTCCCTTGGGTGATTTTCAAGAGCCAACGAACGTATTTCAGGCTTTATCTATAGATGTAGTAGGCCCCATGGAAGGTTCCACTAATCCAGACACAGGTGAGGAATACAAATACATCCTTACCATTATCTGCCAATATTCTCGCTTTCTCGAGATGTTTCCCATGACAAATCAAAAGGCTGAGAATATTGTGCGGATACTTGTAACTGAAATTTTTACCCGTTATGGCACACCCAAGTACCTACTGTCAGATTTAGGTACCAATTTCACTTCTACTATAATACTTCAGATCTGCACCCTATTGAAAATCCGAAAAGTTAACACTACTCCCTACCACCCTGCTTCCAATGGCAAATTGGAACGTATCCATAAAACGATAGCTCGTAGTATCTCCCACTACTCACAAAACCAGTGGCACAGATATCTACCACTTATAAAAGCTGCACACAATTCAAGCCCAAATACCTCGACAGGCTATTCCCCTCATGAACTCATATTTGGGAGTAAGTTCAAATTTCCTTGGCTAGTAAACTTCCCATCCCGTGACCTCGATAATTTTAATATCCACACAAGGACATTGTACAATAAAATTAAAGAGGTACGCGCTTCAGCTAAGGAAAATAATGAAAAGGCAAAAGTTACTAGAGCCAAATATTATAATCGGAATGTATCTAAGCATCAATTTCAGGTTAACGACAATGTTTACCTCAAAATTTTCAAACCTCAAAGCAAATTTGGTCATAAATTTTCTGGACCTTACAAAATAGACAAATTATACCCCAACCATACTGTACGCTTACGTATGGAAGACGGTAAAAAAGTAGTACACCTCAGTAAAATTAAAAAGGCATATATAAGGAAAATGCCACAATCCCAAAATAAACATCCTATGGTACTTCGAGACAGACGTAAAACATAAAACACTAGAAACCATTCTCATTCTACATGACACACTTCTTAACCTATTCTCAACTCCACAAAATACACCACATGTATATATGTATATATTTAATTAATGCCGTATAATTAATTGCCATATAATTAATAAACTTATTTACTATATAAAAAAAAAAAAAAAAAAAAAAAAAAAAAAAAAAAAAAAAAAAAAAAAAAAATGCGTTATCAATTAATTAGTCTTAAGAACTAAAATGTATATTACTTACAATAATTTAAAATTTATTTTATTGGCAGAATCCAAAATGAACAGTAAACTTATTGCTGCTTAGTTAACACATTTTTCTTTCTGTTCCAGCGACGACGATTCAATGCAGAAATTGAGAAATTCTTAAATAATTGACATTGATTTAGTATAAATTTTTCATTATGATATACCTAATAATATAATTATATACCTAATATTAATAATTTGTATATATTTTTTTTGCAGATTTAATGTCTAAAGCATAATGCCTATATAGTTTGATGTTTTGATGTTTATTTAGATATTCATATGTATCTAATTTTTTTCAGGTCGCTTTAAAAGAAAACTGCATTACCTTATTTTTTATATATTTGTCGATCTTTTGATTTATTAATCTACATTTTTCTAATATTTCATTGTTTTCTTTTCTTAATGTATGTTCAAGGTACCTAGAAAGCACAGCATAGCTGAACAGCTCTTGGATTACGACGGCCCAAATATGCATGCATACCCCACAAAGTAGCTACTTACCTTAATAACTTAATATTTACTTCAATAGCAAAAACTGTCTTAATTAAGAATTTTAACTATAAGATTTCTATAAAATTAAGTGTTCAGCAATATTTTAATTTAACATTAATTTAATTTTAAATTTCTCTTTCCAGAATCAAACTTCTTCACAGCTACATCATTGCATGTGTATGCATGAATTGCATGTCTATGAATGTATGCATGAATTGCATGTCTATGAATGTATGCATGAATTGCATGTCTATGAATGTATGCATGAATTGCATGTCTATGAATGTTGCATGAAAATAGCATGTTAGCCATGTATTTATATATATATAAATTAATTTTGTGTTAAAAGAATTAGTTTCAGATCAAACATTCTACAAAAGGAATTGATACTAAACTTCGGATTCCTCATAATCCTATAATCCTCCTACAAACACACAAAACTAAACTAAATCAAACAAACATTTAAACTAATAATGAATCGATGAATTCGCTACGTATACTAATATTACCCCAACCACACACTGAGAACGATCACAATTATAACCTACGATCATAGTAAATAAGACTACACAAACGGAAAATTATATATATCTGTTTGCAAATGCAACAGTTGTCGATGTACAACTAGGTCAACAATTTCTTTCCACAAGATGAACACCAACTAACTGCACGTATTTCCAAAGGGAAATAACAAAAATATACACAAATATGCCTGCACATGCAGCAATTAATAAATTAGACATATAAATATTACTTCAAGATGGACAAGAAAAGGACGCCAACTGGACTTATTCCAAATGGAATACTCACAAACTGCACAAATTTCCAAAGGAAATAAACTTACACGACATTTCCAAAAGGAAATAAAATAACACCACAAATTTCCAAAGGGAAATTGACTAACGACCCAACATTTCCAAATGGACAGGGATCAACAACACAATATTTCCAAATGGAAATTGAAAACATACTTAATCACATAAAAACAAACAAATCCTTAACTAGAATCTTAACACCTTATCTTACTAATTAGCTCTCTTCTAAAAACCTTATTCAATACCTTTCCTTCATTTTTTGTTTTGTTTTGTTTTAATCACCACACTAATAAATAGATTTCGTGGTGCTATATATGTATTTTATTGAACTTGTTCATTTAAATTTTACTGCTTACTATTTATTACTATAAATTTTTCTGTAATGTATATATAATTATTTTGAATTATTTAAAAATTTGTCGTTTATATAGAAACACATCAAGCAAAACATATGCATTTTCGTTTATATAGAGTCATATTAACAAAAACACATATATGCATATAGAGTCACTTCAAGAACTCAAGAAATTACATCCATCACCATCACTCAGAAGCCTATATTGTCTACCCTTGCCAGTCACTTCTTCATCAGCAACACTCTCACTCGCCAAGCAGTGTTCGCATATCAGCCTACCACCACAGCAACGCTCACCCACTCACGCAGCGTTCGCTCGAGTATAAGATATCCAAACACACAGCAACGCTCACACCTCAAGCAGCGTTTGCTCCAGAAGAAGATGACTGCAGCCTACAACACACAGCCACTTTGCAGAGGCTACACACACGCCTCTCACCTTACCAGAGGATAACCTTCAAGCCTCTACAACTCTAGATCACCTCCCAAATTTTTCGTGCCGAAAAATTTCTCCGGGAGGGGGGATAATGTGATGGATGCAAGAAACTTGAAATAATATTAAATTTTAAATAAATCTAAATTATCAAAATATGTTGCAAAGGACCAGCCAGGTAATACGAATACCGTTACTAGGAATGTCCAAGAACCTTTATGGCTTTGTTCTGACCCCTTCTACTAACAAGGGAGGCACTAAACGGACAAAGAGAAGAAATATTTTAAGACAGACTCGTTCTAGCTACCAAAGTGAAAACATCAGAGCCAGTATCAAGTTTTAAGAATTATTCCAATTAATTTATAAGCATATTGTTGTTAACTTAATTTCTCTTAGAGAATATATCTTTTGAAAAACAGTGCGACTTCCTTATTATTGCTAGCACTTCATTCTCTTTTAAAATTACAAACTTATAAGCCCTTTTCACTAAAACGCTCGTGCTACACACTACCACTACTACAAATACAACTCCACATCATTACATTACACCTAGATGACGCACCATAGGTAGAAAACCTCTCTTCTATGAAGGTAACATGGCTGATCGACATGAAACTTGGTAAACACTATGTCTACGAGTCCAACTTTAATGACAGCACGAAATCTTTTATTTCAATTGCAATTAATATAGTATATAAAAAAGAAAAAAATTCATTAAGCGTTATGAAAATTTCACCAGATATAGATGATGCGTATAAATGTTTGTAGTACACAAAAGAATACACAAAATAACTGTAGAATTTTGGAATACGTTCACTTCTGATCTCTCTGCTTCTGGTCTAACTTGCATGGCGCCACGTGGTGGCAAACAAGTGAGGTAAAGTCTGCGTCTTCTCTCCTACCCCCGTTATCACTCCTAGCTTTACCCTAATCCAGATGTAAGTCATTTTTAATAGACTGTAGAATATTTTCTAAGTGAGTTTAGGAAGGTTACTATTACGGTTGCTTTTTCTTAGAGCGTTTGTGTAATAAGATCTTTCAGAAATGTACGTGAAATTGATAAAATATCGATCTATCTACCAAGAAAATGTGAATACTATTCTTGCAAATGTTTCTTCAAGTTCAGAAAAAAAAATTCGTTGCCAAAAGTTGGTATCAACAATTTCTCTATTTATTAGCGCCTGGCGTTCTACTAGAGTCCACTAGGGATCTTTGGAAGGAGTGAGTTTCTAGATTAGATTTAGATATCAGAAACATATTGTTTTTTACTAAATTTTTACTAAGTCTTTCGGTAAGACTATCCAGAGACATGATCGTTCATTCTCTCCTATTGGCATTTCTAAATATATAGATAATATATATAAAGGATTATCTTTAACGAAATTTTCTCCAAAAAGAGAACAAATCATTAATTATATAAAAGAAGCATGGCCGGAAAAAAAAGAAAACAAAAATTGAATTAAGTTAATAAAAAGTAGCGAATTGAGATAATGTTATTGACGTGTAACTGTGACTCCTAGAACTTGAAGTGCCCAATGGGAAAGGGAGAGTACCCAGGTCTTGGAGAAATGTTGCCGAAGGGCAATCGGTAGAACTTAGTTCTAAGTTGTGGTAAACTAAAAGAGACCCTCCAGTCAATGGTGACAGGAGGTAAGATATATATCTAATAAGGGGGGAAATGTAGCCAAGAAATAGCCTACGGGTGTATGTCCTTTTCTGTTGTAAAGTTGTATGTTGACCTAATGCTGTACTATAGGGGGGAATGTGATACCTCTTTACAGTAGAATATCAATTGTGCTGTAACATTTTAGTAAAGCTAATACATAAATCTTAATTTATGAAATTGTAGTGGAAGAAACAAATGGAAAAATGGAAATAAGAAATATATTCTATATTTTAAATAATATAATTTTTAAAGGAAATTTACACTTTGCCTGAAAAAGGGTAAAAATACAGGTACAAGACACCGTTACAAGAGAGGTCGGAGAACTCGGCCGCTTTTAACCAACCCCCTTCTAGAAATCAAACACAAAGGGCAGGTTTTAAATACTAAGAGCAGTATTATTTGAAGAGTCTAATTTCGGCATTCAATCAGTATTCATTCGAAAGAGAACATCAGTGCCAGTTAGTAAGTGTTACGTGAACATTTGTGTTTAAATCAATCTAGCTAAATATTTAATTGCAACAGAGTTACTATATATTTAAAAGTTATTTTATTATTACAATTAACTTGTAATTGTTATTCAAATTATTCAATAATTCAAATATATTCAAATTATTTATTGTAAGCAGTGATAACTTCATCTTTATATCTTAGTACTTCTCTCTCTTTAAAACATGTACACACAAGCCCTTTCAATAACATTCACGCTATACAATACAATCACAACCTTCCAAGCAATAGCATCACAGAATTATCTATAAAAAAAAAAATTACACTTGGATAAGCATTTGAATATATATATATATAAAAATATTTTCTGTTTATTATTGTATATCTTTTCTTTTCTTTTTTTTTTTTTTTACTTTCTCATACCGCTATAATAGGATTTATTGAGCCGCGTCAGATTTCACAAAACTGAGTTTTCGTTGAAAATAACCTAAAAAGAAAAAGTGGTTTCTAAGGTGTATTGGTCTGTTTTTGCGTGTGTGGTTCTCTAGTTTCGCCGAAAGCTGAAATATGATTTTTTCATTTAGCGCTGTAATGACATGGCAAAGTCATTGACATCGGCAAAGTACACCAAAGAAATAATTTACAACTAGTGGTTCCAGCCAGCTGCTATCAACAAAGGGTGAAAACAGTAACACTGTTGGCCGCCGACAGCCGCGGTCAACCAAACAAACAACAAAGCCTTTTCATCAATTCTCACATCAAAGGCAGGCACCGCGATAAGTATGGCCACTAAATAAGGGCAGCAAACTACGAAGGTCGCACAAGGCCGCACACTAAGACAGATATCTTGGTGTGAGTGTGAACAACAGTATATATAAACTCTATGATATACGACGAGAGGATTATTATATCATCTACGACCAAACTATACACGAGCGGCAATTCACAGTTATATTCAACTTATCATTCTCGTAGTTGTGCACTTTAGTTCGTTATTTTAACCATTCTAAATTGATCAGTTATTTATCTTCTATTTATTATTAAGTATTTTATTATAGTTATTAGTTACCATTTATCACGTTTAAATTATTGTTAAAATACAGTTTATTTTTATATAAAAAACCGTTTAATAATTCGAGCACTAACTTCCAAATCTCTCAAACTAACTTCCGCCCTCTTCAAGACATCTGCTACTCCAGGAATCACACATCAAACGATTCCATTACATCTAATATCTGATTCCATTACAGCGCTAATATTTCACTGAAAGTACTAAATAAAAAAAAGTATATCCTTGGTGACGGTACATAGAACAAAGTACGTTTAAGTTCTCTTTCTCCTTATAACAGTGAGAGAAAGTACTGGGAATTTATTTATGTATGCCGGAGTTTTCACTGGAAATAAATTCTCTTATTTTATGTATTGAATCTTGAGCAAAACATGAAAAAATGTTTTTTAGCATATAATCCGTGTGTTACATATATAAATAATGGATTTGTGAAATATAACAAAAATAATCAAAAAACGAAAAGTCTCTGGAAGCTAATCTTCCAAACTCGAAAATCCTTCAACTATAAGTGCAACTTAACAATATAGTTTATTTCAGTTTTTCACAATCCCCCCCCCCCCATGATTCCAACATTTGCTAAGAAAACTGCTTCAACAATTTTCTTATAGGAAAAAAATATTGTTGAAATTTTTCTGTGGGAGGCTAGGAGTTTGAAGCTTAAGTTCAATTTGCTTACAAATCTTTGCTAAAGGATTGAGACGGTGGCGCTGTCGTCAGGTAGGTAAACAAATATCAATCCCTATCACCTTTATGATAACTGTCTACTTGAGACAAAGTCTTGAGAGAAAGTCTCGAGAGTGTCAGTGTGTTGTTGTCCATTTGAGATCACTTTCTCTTTCGAGACAGTTTTCTGAGACTCGACAGTCACTGCAGGTCTCGAGACCAGGAACATTTCGTGTTCATTTGAGAGTCAACTAGCAGTCAGTTGTGTGATTTGATCGCAGTTTGTTTATTTTTTTTTCTTTTCTTTCCTAATAGATTCGCATCAGGCCCTTTGTTTTTTTATAACTGTTTTAGACAGTCGCCTATACAATAGAGTTTGGTTACAAAACTATGTTCAGTGTAGTTTGTTTGTTTAAGTATTTGAACTTAAATTTGTGAGAGTAAAATTGAACAGAAAAAATTATTCTTATTCTCAACTTTTGTCGTTTTTTTTTGTGTGTTTGTGTTTTATTTACAAAAAATAAACATCGAAATTCATAATGGTACGTATATAATGGTGCGCCTTTTCATGTCCCATTTATATGCGCGCCTATGGGAAGGTTAAAAAAAAATTACCAAGAACCAAAATACAAATAAAAATGAAATAAAAACATAGAATTCCGAAAAAAAAAAAATGAAATCAAGTCTCCGAGAGCTGAGAAAAATCTTCCAACACTGACGATGACCTGCGCTGGCTTGTCTCCGAGACTGCTCTCAGACCCTTATCCCATTTGTGAGACTAGTGAACATATGTCTATTTGTCTCTAGTGAACACTTAGCATTATATTATAATGGACGCCCAAATAAAAGTTAGTTTAAACATTGCAGAAACATCAAACATTTAAAGAAAATTATAATTAGAATTTTTAATAAGTACAGTTACAGAAAGTCGTGTGTGTGTGTGTCTATTATTATTATTTCTAAGATAATTAAGTAAATATACCGCTAAAAATTCATATCTTTTTAAAAAGAAAATTAAGAAAACTCCATGGGGCAATATAATTTGAAGTAGTTAAAAGCGGTTGTAAATGTAAGCCTACACTACCCACCCCACATTTACAGGCTGGATAATTATACCCGATAGTTGTATATATATAAAACAACTAAGTAATAATACAATAGGTCATACGGTCTAGAAACAGAAGTATGCGAAGTACATGACATCTAGAGTGCAATATCATGTTATTCGTTAGTTATGTTAGCCCCGTTATAAAATATATTTCACCACGTACAATACTAGGCATTATGGGGCTGACGTTGATGAGGGAGTATTTCATAAAATTTTAACAAAAAAAAAAATTGAACCCTACTTCACTTACAATTGAAATTGTATTGTTATTAAAAGTATTATTAGAAATAGTCTTCAAGCGTTGGTCTAGTGGCTAGCGCACTCGCCTTTCGTGCGAGAATTCAGGGTGCGATTCCCATGAGAGCAAAGTCGGTGTTGACCCAGCATCGTGATAAGAAATGGGAAGCCACATGCTTCCCGTGATACCCGTTTCCTCTTGGAATTGGGGGAGGGTAGTTTTAGGACCGTACCTACCCTCTTGGGTTTACCAGTCCCCCGTTGCAAGCAACGGGATCGTTTAACAAGAGAGGGATGTCACCACCATGGAGAAACTGTTACATGGCGGAAGTGCGTGACCCATTTAAGGGCAGGTTGAGATACGCTCAACCAGGGAAGGCACCCCCTAGCAGCCTCTGGTGAACCGCGCAAACCCATCGAATGCGCTTCCAGCTACGGGCTGGCACCGGTGTTTAATTTATATTGCGAGCCTCCTTCCGCTCAACTCATGATCTCGGTCATTAGAGTTGTTGCTTAAAACATGGCCACTACGAATCCAACCTCAATTGTAAATAAAGTTCATGCACCCGTAGTTCAGTATTTCAAATCTAACGAGTCAGCATGACTGATCGCACGCCCGATGGATCTACAGATTCCAACTACTGATTCCTGTACAGGAATCCACCTACATTGCTTCAAGTACAGGGGTTCAGTAATCCAGGATACTTAGCGGCAACCCTGCAGGGGAAAGGATCTGGATAGGATTGGTCGTGGTGAGGGATTCCCCAAACTGGACAGCCAGAGGCTGATTGCACCCCGAAGGGGCTGTAAGGAGGTGTAATTAATTAGTAGCGCCGAAGGTCGGAACTAAACAGCGTGGGAGCTGCGGCGTGCTTACCACAAGCCACCCTATTCAAATCGCCGTCTGGCAAGCCTTGGCCCTTCATGGGCTGTTGCGCCATAGGGGTTTTTATTATTAGAAATATTTTATTTATATATCATGATCTTGTTACTCGGAGTTTTGTCATTACACTTCCGGCTATACGGACAGAATTCACTCGTTACGGACAGCAATTCCTCATAACTGAACAAGATAGTGGGCTCAGAGGCTCCTAGTGTGAAAAGAGCAAACTAAAAGTAGCAATATCTGGGCTTTACTATAAAATATGTTACTGATGATAAAATATTGAAGAACATAAATCATTTCAAAAACAACATATATATATATATATAAAATTTCATTATAGTTGTGGTGATTTAATAATATGTTATTGTACATGCAGTACTATAATTAAATTTGTATCGATAAGATTTGATATACAATTAACTTGTTGCCAATTATTGTGGTTGTAAACTGAATTTCCTTTTTTACTTTCTCTTACTCCTAGTAAGAGGAAGTATTGTAATCGTGTCAAATTTTCGATATCGAGTTTTCACCGGAAATATCCGTTTTGAGGTCCCCTGAGTCCAAAAAGGTGGTTTTTAGCAAATGGTCTGTGTGTATGTATGTGAATAGCATAGCTCAAAAACGAAAAACCGTAGAAAGTTGAAACTTGATATTCCGTCTAGGTATGTATCATCATGGCATCTGACTTTACTTGTAGGTTTTTTTACTTTTTTGCAATTTTCTCGGAAATGGCTCCAACGATTTTCTTCAAACTTGGTATGTCAACTACACATACAAAGAGCTAAAACTTTTATTTGAAACATTTCTCTGGGAAAATTCGTTTAAGGGCACTTATGGGGAAGAGGTGGGGTTAGGTTTTCATCTGAAGTGCTATTTCAGTTTATTAAAAAATTCTAACATCTAAATAATGTTAATTAGAATTAAATATGTTGTTGAAATTCCGAGTTTGATAAAAATCGGATAACCGGAAGTGCGTTTGCTTTACCACTTTTACTAAATGATTTTTTCACTTTTTCGCGATTTTCTCAAAAATGGCTTCGACGATTTTCTTTAAACATGATATATTAATACTCATACAAAGAGCTACACTTTTATTTAAAACATTTCTCTAGGAAAATTCATTTAATGGCACTTTTACGGGAGGGATGGGGTTATGTTTTTCTCTTAAGTGCGATCATAGTTGATTATACAATTCTATCATCCAAACAAAATTAATTAGAAATAAATGAATGGCCAAAATTCAGAGTTTCAAGAAAATTAGTTAACCGGAAGTGGGCTTTTACTGAACGGTTTTTTCAGTTTTCGTCGTATTTGAATTAATTTGGTACACAAACTATAAAATTTGTCAATTATAATTTTGATAACTGGAGTAAGAGAAAGTTGTGTGAGTGTTTCACACCAGATTTTTAATTTTAGCATTAAACTTAATACAATCTGTTTAAACAATAACTTTATCAATATTTGATAAATCTTATTATTAGTAAATATGAGAATTTTGTGACTTGAAATTTGAAAAGAAATTTGAAAAAGGTCATGGAACAATTGATTTCATTTAACATCTGTATAATTAATTAGATCACATAATTAATAACAAGCCATTTCTCCTAATTTAATATAATGTAATTATAGTTATTATTTTTTGAAATTTAATCAATAAATATAACATTTCAATTATCACAACATTAAGTACAATAATATTGTAATGAATAAAAGTATAAAATTTTGGTTTGAAATGAAATAGGTTTTTTTTTTAAAAAAAAAATTACAAAAAAAATTAGTTAATGGTAGCTTCTTTGGGTAGTTATACTGTAGATGGATAGAAGTGGTAATGCATAGTTGACGTTCACATAGAGGCTCAGTGGCGCCTCGATACAGCTGCTTGTGGAACTATTGAGTCCAGCTTTTGTGTGGCAAATTTGATGGTGTTTGGTTACGTACAAAACTTGTAATAATCCTTACGTAGGGCTCGGGCTAAGAAGTGATGCACAGTGGCGCGTGGGATCACTTTTTGATCCCAATGGAAAACTTTTATTTAGAAGCTAGTTTTAGAGCTTTCATTTTCATTTGGGAGCTTTTCTTCAAATTTGGAGGATTAAGGAATGGATATAAACTATTTTTCCAAGAAATAATAATTTTTTAAAAGCAAGTTTTTTTTTTAATATTATTGCTTTTCCACCAAGCTATCCAAGCATAAGTTCGTTCATACGAGCTTTAGCAACGAAGTTTTTGCAATTGTTGTGAAAAACTTATTTACATCTAACGATTCAATTTCTAGCATTGTATCTGCATCCCCTTCTTACTCATTTTCCGACTCGTGGTCACTTATTTGTCTTTAATAGCTTCTGAGTCAGTGCCCCCCTACTCTTCTACATTTCTCTCCGGTCTAAAAAACTCTTCAAGAATTTCTTCTTGAGTGAATACTAAATTATAACCCTACATAAGAAATTAATAGGCAAACATTATATATCATACAACATTATTCCGCAAGATTAGTGATAATTCCATAAAGTTGATTGAAAATAAATATGATACAATCATCACCTTAAACAAAAATTACATAAAATTACGCAAATAGGCGAGTGGAGTCAAAAAATGTCCGAATGTAAATATTCAGATGAACAAAAGCTCGTAAACAGCTACTTCGCACGTATCTATTTAAGTGTTAATAATAGCTCTGAAATCCTTAGTCCCAGGATTAAAAAATAATAAATTAGAACCTTTCTGACGCCTGAATAATGAAGACAAGATTATTCGAAGACAGAGCGGTGTCAAGCCTAGCTTCAAAAACATGAGCACATCATGGAGTGTCACTGCTGTCGGATACTGTACAAATGGAGGAGGCCTCCTGACACACAAACACACATTTCCATTTCTACATTAAAATGATCAATAAAACTACAGCTGATCACTAAAAGTTAGCGCTATTTGCCAGGAAAAGTAGATTTAATTTTTACGTTACAGAAACGTCGGTGAAAAATGATCAGGTATAAAACACTCACACAAGTTTTTCTTATTCCAATTTATATTGTTTTCATTTAATATTTATTTATACGAGTATTATTCAGTTACAAAATTTCACAATAACATATAATATTTTCGGTTAGAAAAAATTCTACATAATACTAGATTTGTCATTTTTTAATAGACTCTATGTGAGTTTAGGAAGATTAGTATCATGGTTGCTTTTTCTTAGAGCATTTGTGTAATACGATCTTTCAGAAATGTACGTGAAATTGATAAAATATCGATCTATCTTCTAAGACAATGTGAATACTAGTTCTTGCAAATGTTTCTTCAAGTTCGGAACAAAACATTCGTTGGGAAAAGTTGATATTAACAACTTCTCTATTTATTAGCGTCTGGCGTTTCATTAGAGTCCGCTAGGATTCTTTGGAAGGAATGAATTTTCTAGATAAGATTTAGATAACAGAAATATATTGTTTTTTACTAAATTTAAAGTTCATTAATTTTTAGATATATTCAATTAACATCATGTGGTTCTTAGTTCTACGATTGTCTTTCGGTAAGACTATCCAGAGATTTGATCATTCATTCTCTCCTATTGGCATTTCATTCTAAATATTATATATATATAATATATATATAATGGATTCTCTTTAACGAATATTTCACCAAAAAGAGAACAAATCATTAATTATATAAAAGAAGCATGGCCGGAAAAAAAAAATTAAATTAAATTAATAAAGAGTGGCGAATTGAGCTAATGTTATTGACGTGTAACTATGACTCCTAAAACTTGAAGTGCCCAATGGGAAAGGGAGAGTACCCAGAGGTCTTGGAGAAATGTTGCCGAAGGGCAATCGGTAGAACTTAGTTCTAAGTTGTGGTAAAGATTATCAATTGTTCTATAACATTTTTAGTAAAGCTAATGCATAAATTTTAATTTGAAATTATCTATTAAAAACTACACTTTGATTAGCATTTGAATGTATAATAAAATAAAAAAATTATTATACGTCCATCCTAAATAAAATATAAAAGTCTTACGTAAATTGATTCTTTTTTGGCCACATTTCTATATTATATGTACAAGGCAATGGAATAATGTGTATTAATATGATTGATGATATAAGTGAGGGTGTGTGGGTAGATCCACGAAAAACCTACGGCCTTGAAAGCATTACAAAATGTGTCTCCCATCTCGAGAGACTACAGAAAAGACGGTAAAATGTGTTGGAAGAGCGCTAATAACCACCATGGTTGACGCGCTTGGGGAAAAAAAAAATGTGAATAGCCAAGTTTCGGTTGCTATAGTGGGTAATTTAACAAAACTTTATAAACCTTCATTAAACATACATCTGTAGTATCTATTGTAAATCCAACCAGCATTACCAAAACGGTCAAATCAAATCGACATTAGGAATATTTTGCATATAAGTTAAGGAAGGTAAATCATTTTTTTGCGCATTTGAACAGTCGTCACCCATATTTTCCCGGTGATATATAGGGGTTTTTTTGAAATAATTACCTAAAACTGTTGGTTACAGAATTCTCTTACTATATATGTCTAGCTAGTTTTGGTTGTTAAAAGAAAATATTATACAATGAATTCTATTCAAAATTGAATTTGCAAAAATTTCAATTAATTCTGAAACTAATTTTTAAAAATTATATGATTTATTTTAAGTTTAAAAAAAAAAATAATCTAATTTGTAACACCCAGTTTCGTTCAAAGTAAAACTTTTACATACCTTTCAAGACTAAAGGGCAGCTGGTATGGATGCCAGGGCATAAACAGATAGAAGGTAACAAGGCAGCCGACCAACTGGTCATGAACGGAGCGACTACACCGTTCTGTGGACGGGAACCTGTCTTACGGAAAGCCCAAATGATGGTGCGGTTGTTTCTGAGGGAATGGATTCAGAGGGAGCATGACCAATGCTGAAGGCTAAAGTCTGGGGGCAAAGTAAATTTAAGGAGGTTATACCAACTTTATGTACGCGTAGAACCAAAGAGACCCTAAGTTTAGACAGAAAATCAGATTGCCTGATAGAAGGCCTTTTTTTACAGGGCACGGCAGGTTTAAAAAACATCTAGAACTATGTGGGTATTAATCAGCTTTTGTCAATCTGCTTTTGCGCAGATTGTGTCAGAAAGAAAAGGAAACGACCTCTCACCTGTTGTTCGATTGTGTTGCAATCGGCAGATTGAAATATGAGAGGTCTTTAGCACGCTGAAGCCACAGCAGATCATATTGCAAGAAGAACTAGTGGGAAATGCACTCGACCTCATGAAGATAGGAGGTTTCCTATACTAAAAATGAGGGGGTAAGCACAATAAGCCGGGAAAAATTTGGCTACAGAGCCTGGATTGCATCCCCCCCCCCCCACCTATTTTAATCTAATCTAATCTACCTTTCAACACAGTGCTTCCATTGGCAGTTATTGCTTAAAGTGTTTCCATTGTAATCCAGAAGAAGCGCCAATAAGATTTTTGAAAATCTAATAATACAGAATCCTTAGAATTCCCTAAAGTCAGTTCTTGTGGAAAAATGCCTTCAAATGAAAAGTGTTAAGTTTATGCGTAAAAGTGTGTACGTCAGTCTATAAAACCACAATTCCGGTTAATCAATTGTCTTCAAATTTGGAATTCTGGCAATGCTTAAAATGTATTTTAATATTACATAATTGGTAGAGCCCACATACATTGTACTCAAATAATACTTTAGAGGAAAGCTTAACGTTGTTGTTCTCCCCAGAACCCCTCAAAAATTATCAATTTCTTTGGAAAAAGTTACAAAAATTAAATCGATAAAGATAAATCGATGGAGCCTTTTTTTTGGAAAAATTGTTAAAAATAAAAAACATATCATTAAATTCGAACTACTGATCAATAGATTTTGACCGAAATCATGTCAGATGGGGATGGTGACACCTAAACGGAAATATCGGAAATTGAGTTTCATAAAATCCTTGTTTTAGTGATATTTTGTTCGCCCATATACACATACACACAGAACGTTCGCTAAAAAAAAAAAAAAAAAATTTTTTCGTATTCAGGGGACCTTTAATTATGTAATTCCGATGTAAAATTTAACTTAGAAAATTTGACCCAATCACAGGACTTAATCTTAAGAGTATAATAATTTATTGTAAACGCTCCCTATAGATTTAAACACTACTAGAGATATTAAAAAAGCAGTCATAGATAAAGGGTCTGCATAAATTGATTTTTAATTAAGAAGCGTGAGAAATTGTATGAAATATTGAAGTGAAGTTATAAATCGATGTCAAATAAAAATGAAAGGTCACCAAATAAAAGTATAGTCTACATTTCAAGGTAAAAGTAAATTTTAAGAGTAATCTTATCTAATAAAAATCAGAAGCTTGAAAGTTGATACATAATTTTATATTTTTAATTGTTTTTAATTAGAAAAATTAAAGGAGCCATCCATCCACTGGTCTCTAACTTGTTTAATAGTTATCATTCAATTAAAAATTCCTTCAAATAAATCTAAAATATTACAATTCTATCAATTAATTTATCCCTGTCAATGGCAAAACCAACCTTCAATTAAAGATCTATTAAAATTTTAACTAATAATTGAATTTCAGACGAACAATCAAAGGAATTTAATTGAATATGTAGACAGGTTGATTTTGCATTCACCTTTGTTATAACCCCACACATGTTATGGTGTCATGGGTGAATACATGAAATTCATTTGTTAGAAGCTTGTCTAATAATACTGTAGATTACACTACACTAGTTGAATATTTTATTAATATAATCTATTTTAAAAGAATTTGAAAATTAAAATAGTAAAATGTAGATAAGAATATTTTTAATTTTGTTCATTTTTTTTTTCATTATTTCGAATTTTATGATAGTTTATTAGGGCATCAATGCCATCAGTATTATACTAGTAGGGAATGTACTTTGTGTGTAGAATGTAATGAAATTGACGAGTCATAACCAATAATTTTCATAAATTTATATATACGAGGCATGTCCAGAAAGTAAGTGTACTGAGGCTCTCACGTGCCGGAGGGATTTTGTTTTCGACATGTTGGCTACACTGTCCTGTAGCCTGATTTCTCCCCTCCGCAACGAGACCGGTTCGAGGTCAGCACGTTGAGAACTGTCGACGCGACAATACGTTTCGTGCAAAAATGTCAATCCAATCTCCCGCCAAGTGTGAAATATTCAAGGTCGGGCAAGAGTTTTTGAGGCGCTACAAACTCCATGGAGATGAATTTCTCCGCTCCATTATTACTGGAGATGAAACTTTGGTTGCACGCTACACACCTGAAACCAAAAGGTAGTCTCAACACTGCCTGGCTGACACCTCTTCACCCTCCGCCAAAAAGTTCAAAACCACAATTTCAGCCAAGAAAATCATGGCATCCGTGTTTTGGGACTGTCAAGGCATAATTTTAATTGAATATACGCCTCAAGGGGACACCATCAACTCTGCAAGATACTGTGAGACCCTAAAAAAATTGCGGAGGGCGATTCAGAACAAAAGGAGAGGCATGCTGACAAAGGGAGTCTGCCTGCTGCACGACAATGCCAGACCACACACTGCTTGCCTCGTTTAAATGGGATGTCCTGAACCATCCCGCGCATTCCCCTGACCTAGCACCTTCAGATTACTATCTCTTTACCTCCCTGAAGCTGCACATGGGTGGAAAAAGGTTTTCAACCGACGAGGAGGTGAAGGGGAGGTGGAGAAGTGGACGAAGGGGTTGGCGGGAAACTACTTCGAGGAAGGCATCAAAAAATTAATACCCCGGTTCACCACCTGCATTGAGAGGAATGGTGACTATGTCGAAAAATAGTTTACATATGTACTAATGTAACCAGGTAATTTTTTTTGTTCAAATAAAAATTTTTGTAACCTACAAAAATTCAGTACACTTACTCGTATTTTACGTTTGACCAGATAGTGTAAAAAATGAAAATTGAGAAACACCGAGTGAGGAGCAGCGGTATGGAAATGTTGTACGATAGCGTAGGCAAGCGATGAATTTTTAACGGTTAGAACTGCCCGCAAAGGGTATCTGTTGCATGCAATTATTTGGGGCTCAATACTCCAGGCACTTTGACAATACAGTACACAATACACTGAAACTACAACGCTCTACCCTTTCTTTACAGACAAGAACAAACACAATACACAAACTAGGGCCTCCGTCCATAGTTAATTGGCGTAAGCCAAGGGAGAAGGTTAGGATTAGCTCAGTGGTAGCGCGCGAAGTCCCGGGTTCGAATCCAGCATGCTGTTCTTAGATTTTCTTTCCCATAAGCCTCTACAGCTCACTGCCCGATGATGGGCAGTATTGTCTGTAGCTAAAGTGGCTCGGAGGCTGGCAGTACACTGAAAAGGCTCCGGGGAAGCACTATAGGTCTTTTAGGTTGCCTATAGATCTAATAAGCCCCTATAACAATCTAATCTAACGGTTAGAATTCTGGCTTGTTCTAACGAACGTTTAAATTTACTTGCTAGCTAACTGGCAGAGAACATGCTTGTTTGATGCTTTTTGATAGTACTGTTTGAGAGCAAATCTTTTATCATATATATCTTGTGGTTTGTTTATTTAATTCTTGAAAAGTAGTTTAATTTAAAATTAATCATGTTTAAACTAGTTAAAAGTTTTTTCAATAGATAATGTGTAGGGCACTACTTTCGTACAAAAATATTTATTTAAATGCAGCAAATAGTAAGTATGAACTTTGAGCCACCGAGGTATAAAAGGTGCATTAAAAAGACAGTATAAGCAACGATACGTTGCAGTGAGGTACCGCTCTCTTTTTTCCGTCTCTTCTACAAAATATGCCGTGCGAATTTTCCTGTTCTATCGTCAAGGATTTCCTCAATTTGTACAATACTTTTGTAAAAATTCAACTAGATTATAATAAATGTTATTGCAAATAATCGTTCTTTCTGTTTTTCTTCCCTGCCTCTCATTTATGTAAGATATTTTCACTATGGAATTTTAATGAGTAATATATTGGCTCAGGTCTACAATTAATAATCTATATGAATCCCCCACCAGTCTCACTCTGAGCTTGCTGAAAGGTGGTACTTTCTTTTCGTCGTAACAGATTTTCCACGATAGCTTGATAGCTATCTGACGCCCAAGTTTGGTCACAACACTGAATCATTTTTCCTATTTAAAGACTGATTCAAGCTCCGGTATTTGACACTACTTATTTATAGAAAATATTACTAATTTTTGAATGGAGTATGTTAGTTATTTTTAATCTATCATCCCACTTTGACCACTTTGTTTGTATAGGTTGTACGTAACATCTAGGCTCAGATGCGTAATACATGGGCATCTCTGGCGTGATTGAGCACTGTTGTGAAGAAATATTGAAATACTTATTTATTGTCACTACATTCCCTACGAGATAGCGGATCCACGAATGACGTTTCAGTTTTCTTAAAGGATTACAATAATGGATATACTGAAAAGATTCTAAAAAGTAAAGATACGGATGATTAAATGAATATACAATTTCGTAAAATTTGTTTGTTGTGTCGCTCAATACCAAGTAGCCGAAATGTGTTTTTTATAAAAATTCTTTGGGCGGGGAGGAAATACCGATATATAAGTAATTCCAGAATTATAAAATTGAATTGTAAAATTTTATTGTTAACCATAATCAATATTCATTGGTATTTTTTTAATTTTTAACAATCTAAATCCACTATTTAAATTGTGATGTTTGTACGGCAATGGCCAGAGAGTTTTTTAAAGAAAAAGAATCCTTTGCTGCTCTACGTTTCGGGTACCATTGGTGCCCTTCTTCACGAGCTCTGTAAAAATTTATTGGAGAAATTACATTATTTTACAGTATAGTAGTTATGAAAATGTGCATAGATTTATAACAAAAAAAAGAAAAATTTAAATCAAAGAAATATCTACAGAAGAAACTATAAAACAGAAGTGATAGTAAATTAAATAAAATGATATTAACAATAAGAGAAAATAAGACAGATAAAGATACCTTTATAGGGTAGGAGAGGAGTAAACGTTGACAACGTTGAGACTGTAATGAAGAGAGAGTATTTTTTTTTTTAATTTAAAAAAACTGTTAAAGGGTGGGAGGGATAAGATAAATGTTTATAGTGAGGTGTTTATAGTATTTGGAAGAACAAATTACTGGCGAGTATCTTTATTTAAAAAATTAAGGCCAGCCTAGGGAAGTACGCCACGGTCTTTCAGGCTGAAGTCGTGGCGTTACAACTCTGCGCTAGGGAGATCATAAGGCAAAGGATAGTGGGTAGAAGAGTGGCCATATACTCCGACAGTCAGGCAGCCCTGAAGGCACTTTCCTCACACCAAATAGTCTCAAGACTGGTGTGGGACTGCCTAGTTGCCCTCACCGAGGTGGGTACTCGGAATAAACTGACACTCGCCTGGGTGCCGGGACATGCGGGGTTCCTGGGCAATGAGAGGGCGGATGCCCTAGCGAGGAGGGCTCGCAGGATACCTTTATAGGCCCCGAACCCTTCTGCGGCTTGTCCAGGAGCCTCATCCAAACTTCTATCAAGGGGTGGATAGAAGATCAGCGTCTGCGTTGGTGGGAGGGAACACCAGGACAGAGGCAGGCAAAGCTCTTCATCAAAAGACATTTGCCTAAATTTACCAAAGACCTACTGAGCCAAACCCGAAGGGATATAAGGTTAATTGTGGGTCTACTAACAGGGCATTGTAGGCTGAATAGACACATGCACCACCTACAACTTGCGGATAGTGCGGTATGCCGATTCTGCAAGGTAGAGAGGAGACCCCGGCGCACATCCTTTGTGAGTGCGCCGGCCTGGCGAGGATTAGGTTTCTTCAATTGGGGACGGGCAATCCCGAAGCTGAAAGCTTCATGACGGAGCCGCTCTCAGCTTTGCTAGGATTGATTAGGAGGGCAAAGCTGGGGGCTGTTCTGTAACTTAAGGGGATCCACAATAGACCTCAATTTGTAGGTCGCAGTGGAATGAGGCTCCCCCCCCCCCCGATTCTATTCTCTCTTAACAAAAAAAAAGAAAAATTAAATCAAAAAGAAATATATCCTACAGAACAGAAACTATAAACAGAAAGTGATAGTAAATTAATAAATGATATAACAATAAGAAAAATAAGCCAGATAAAGATACTTTTAGGGTAGAAGAGGAGTAACGTTGACACGTTGAGACTGATAATGAAGAGAGAGTATTTTTTTTTTTAATTTAAAAAACTGTTAAAGGTGGGAGGGATAAGAAAAATGTTTATAGTGAGGTGTTTATAGTATATGGAAGAACAAATTACAGGCGGGTTATCTTTATTTAGGGTTAGAAAAATATTGTTGTAAATTGAAGTTATGATTTCTTTGTCTTTTTAAAAATTGAGAGAATGGGGATGAAGGTGAATTTATAAGGATTCGGATAGAAGATGTTTTGAATGGTTGGGGTAAGTGGTTAAAATGGAAGGGTTATTGAAATCGATGGCATGATTGAAAGTCAGAACATGTTTCGAGAGAGCAATGCTATCAATTTTTTTTGGTTAATAATGTCTAGTTCGTGTTGTCTGAGTCTTTTTTGTAAAAACTGTTTGGATTCACTTATTTAGCAAGCGTTGCAGTTGGATGTAATACATTGAAGTTTGTATACCGTATGTGTTTTGTTAGATTTTTCAATGGGGGGGTCTTTAATTTTTGAGAAGATTTTATTTAGTTTGTTGGTGGGAGAGAAGCCTGTACGAAGGTTGGGGATTAAGTTTTTGAGGATGTTATTGATTCTATTGGAAATAGGACTAATGAAGGTGAGCGAGAGTGGTAAATGGGAGGTTCACTATTCGTGTTAGGTGGAATGTTTTGAGGATTCTGCGTTGGAGGTTTATTCATAACTACTATACTGTAAAATAATGTATTTTCTCGAAATAAATTTTTACAGAGCTCCTGAAGAAGGGCATACCCGAAACGTAAAGCAACAAAGAATTCTTTTTCTTTAAAAACTGCTCTGGCCATTGCCATACAAACATTTCATTATAATTTTAGAGGCTGACGACGTGAATAACATTTTAAATCACTATTTACATTAGGCATTTTCTTATTCAATTAAGCAATAAAGCAGGAAGCCAGGGATGACCCAGATATATAAATGAAGGAATGTAAAGGAAAAGAGACAGAATTCGGCTGATTTATAATGGCAAATCTGCAAATCTGACAGGACAGAAGAGCAATATTTACACGGTATCTGGACTTATTTATATCGTAAGAATTATTATCTTTGTATTGATTCCAATTGAGTTTCGATTAAAAAAAATTTTTTTATAAAAAAAAAACAACAAAAATGGGGATGGAACACCCCCCACATGAAATTTTTTCTTATCTTACTTTCATTCTAATTGACGAAGTTCCTTCAAACCTTTTTACTAAATTTAATTGACCTCAATATAACATGTGTATCTGGGAAGAAATTGAACTAAAAACGACCATTCAATGGAAACATGGAACTCCCAGTTCACGCAGAAGCTTCCCTTCCCATAAAATCTATTTAATAATTAAAAAAATGTTTTTTAAACAAAATTGATAGGCTTATGTATGAGGAGATCAAAGAAACTCGTTAATAACATTATTGTGGAAATTGCTAGAAAACTGAAAATCCCATTTCAGTCAGCCGAATTTTGGCAGTACATTTAATTCTTTATTAAGGTTAATGTAGATGATAAGGAAATGACACTTTGAACATAAAATACGAAAAAAAACAAAAGAAAATGAATTAATATAATATGATTGGTAGAGTGCAGTGTACCTTACAACCATTGTGTTGTAATGTGTAGAGTGAGCGTTGTTGTAATGGCATAAGTGTGTAAATTTTAGAGAAGTAAGCAAATATTAAGATATAGTAAGAAGACAACACTGGTGTAAAATAAATATTATTCGCTAAATGAATTTAAACACTTCATAATATTATTATTATTATGCGTATTATTATAAGCGTATAAAAATATAGAAACTCTTATTTTTAAACATAAATGTTCAAATTAAATACTTATTGGTACTGTGATGGATGCAAGAAACATAAAAATATATTAATTTAAGAAATTATCAAGAATATGTGACAATCCCTTGCAAAAAGGACATTTCAGGTAGAAAAATACAGTTATTGGAAAAGTTGATCAACCTTGGTAGCATTGTACCACCCCCTTCTCCTCACAGGGGAGGAACTGAACGAACAATCAGAAGACATTCTTGTCAAGACAGATTTCTTGTAGACACCAAAGAGAACACATCTGGACTGTGCCAGTTATAAGTTATAACATAAGAGTTTTGTACTTATTTACAGAGTTATTGAATAGCATTTAAATATCATTAAAGAATATATTTAATTTTATCTACCAGTGTTTACTTAATTATTCTTATTACTTCTATCTCAAACATACATACAAGCCCTTTTACTAAACCGCTCGTGCTACACACTACCATAAAACATCCACACCAAAAACATTACAGTACACTGAATTTTAAATGAGAGAGTGACGTTCTGAATGGTCACTGGTTGAATGCTAAAACTAGACTGATGAAATAATGCTCCTCTTCGTAGCTAAAACCTGCCTTTTTATATGATTACTTTTGCTTTACTCTCTGGCCATCACAGCCCGTGAAGGGCCTGAGCCTCAGCCACTTATAACTGGCTGTTCCGTTACAATAGATTTTTTTTACATGGAGGGGTCGTAAGCCCTTCGCACAATCCCTAACCTGGAGGACCAGGATTTTCTGTAGCGGTTAACTCCCTTAGCCTTTGAACAATGCTCTAACCCACAAGGCAGTGGAGGGAATAGGTATAAAAAGGATTAAAGGAAACAGGTAAGGGACGGGAAAAGGGGAATGGACATAAAGAAGGACTGGGTAAAAGGAGAGCGGGCAGCAATCCCTTTAGACGCCTCTTACGACAAGCGGTAAATACTGTGGTCCTATTCTAACCCCCTGAACCATACGGGCTTTATATCATTACTAGAAGGGGTTAAAAGACAAAGAATGGCCGAGTTCTCTGACCCTCTCTTGTAACGGTGTCTTGTGCCTGTGTCCTTTGTCTACGAATACCGTTGACCTCAGTTTAATAGTCTCTAACAGAATTCCTTAAGTTCACTTTTCACTACACTAAAATACACTTGATTTTAAGTTGAAATATTTTCCAAAATTATTTCTATTAGGTAAAATTTCAGATAAAATTTGTAGCTCTACAATGTGTGGTCGATATATCAATTTAAAAAAAAAAAAAACATCAAAATTCAATCCATTAAAGTCCACACTTCCAGTTAAACATTTTCTTCACATTTAGATTCTTAAGCAGTGTTTCTAACATTTCTTAATATTATACAGGTAGTGGAACCACATATTGTACTACTGAAGTGATACTTTAAATGCTTAATACTTGCTCTCCCCATGAACCCGCCAAAAAAAAAGAAGTTTTTCCTGAGAATTTGAAGTGGAGGCTTATTTATGTGTTTAGATAGTATATAAAGTTTAAAGAAAATCGTTTGATGCCATTTCGAGAAAATCGCAAAAAACTGGGAAAAAAAAACAGTAATGTTACTTTTCCGGGTTCATGATTTCTGGAATTTGTCGAACAGCTTCTGCCAGCCATAGATGGAATATCAAATTTGAGGGTCCCGCGAATTTTTTTTTTTTTTGACATATTTGATTCACGTACACCCAGACCATTCGGTGGAATCATATTTTTCACACTCCGAAGAAAACGTTTTTTTTTCAGTGTAAACTCAATTTCGAAAATTTGACAGAATAGCAATATCTGTTTTTTTCCAAGTCGTAGCATGCATATTCATTTTGTTTCTGACCGGTTTCGGATTTTCATCTATCGTCAGAGCGAGTTCACCAAGTTCGTGTAGAAAGTTCATTTCAATGAAATGTTCCTGTTACACTCACACTTGTTGGTTTGTTGGTTGTAAGGTTTGTTGGAGATTATAAGGTTATGTGTGTAACATATATAGAAGGGGGCGATAAAATATTTTTCAGGAAAGGGGTTAAAAGACAAAGAATGGCAGAGTTCTCTGACCTCCTTTTGTAACGGTGTCTTGTACCTGGGTTCTTTGAACCTAGGGATATCATTGAACTTGGATTAATAGTGATTCAGATTAGTAGGGGGTGTCAGATTTTTCAAGAAATATTTTATCGTCCTCCTAATAAAAATGAGTTGATAATACACTCTTGCATACTTAATACCACTGTTAAAATTTAGTTATAATGTATTCTTCAAAACATGCTATTTATTATACACTATTTTCTAATGTCTAATCATAATTTATAATAATTCCATTATGTCATTAGACATACACTAGTAACATATGCTTATTACCTCCCAGAATATATACAACCAACAAACCAAGAAGTGTGAGTGTAACAGAAACATTACGTTGAAGTAAACTCTCTACACGAACTTGGTGAATTCGCTCTAATGATGGATGAAAATCCGAAACCGGTCAGGAACAAAATGAATATGCATGCTACGACGGATAAAATATCAGATATTATCCAGCATTGCGGACCCATCCACATATTCTATAACCGCAATACTTTGTCTTACAAGGGTTAAGTAAACAAATACAATGAATCTTTCTCGCTTATGTTCAAGTAAGTTCACGAAATTTAAAAGTTTCCTTAAATAGTTAAGAGCCCAGAAAGTTGAAACACTTCAAAACTTTTAAGATAACACCATTACTATTATAACTGGACCAATAAAAGAATTTAACACTCAATCAAAGAATTTTTTTTTTTTTAATTCAGTAACTTGAATGCCTTTTCGTTTCACCAGACCTAAAATGTAGAAAAAAATGCCAGTATAATAAATTACTGTCGAGAATTTTTCCAAAGAACCATGTTGTTTGCTTAAAATAACCCCTCTCAAGATGCTTAAATGGCCCAGAAGAGTTTCTAAGATTTTTGCCAGCAAATTTAAACTAGCAATTTGTATTAAAATTCTCAATATTACTGATAAGGGCTCCCGGTATAATCCTTTATCAAAAAAAAGGAAAGCTTAAGCAACAAGTTATAAGATATTTAAAATTGAGCCACATTAGCAAAAAAAAGACAGCAGGAAAACCACCATCTAGAAGCTTGATCAAGCCGACTATTAAACAAATTAATTCTCAAATTAAGTCGAGGAACCACTTGAGACTGAAGTGGTATATCTCTGCTTATGCAACATTGTCAATCTTATTAGACTCATGGATTTTTTTGTGATGTTTTAGTTATTAGGATGAATCGGCTTAGAGCGGACCATGGCTTGAGCTTCTATGAGCGCTGACTGTATTGAAGTTCTGATTCTTGTGTCAAGAGAAACCTGAACCGTCCTAGTTCACTTTGCAGAGATAGAAAATTCGTGCTGTCAGTTTTATTAGGTTTATAGAATTTGAAGAGTGTTCTTTAATTGGAAGAGATACTACAATACAGATGAGAGATACTCATGCATCTGTCTGGTGCCAGAGAGAGGTTTGTGATACTTTGAAACTTGTAAGGGTGTAAAACAAGGTTGCCCGCTGAGCCCTCTTCTCTTCTCATTTTTCATAAATGATATGGCGGACTGCATTGAGGGCGGTATTAGAGTACAGCATACTAAAATAAAAATGCTAGCTTACGCGGACGATATTGTTGTGTTCGCCTCAGATAGAGTCAGCCTTCAGAGTATGATCATTTCAGTGGAAAATTACTGTAAAACATGGAATTTGGAAGTAAACCTGAAGAAGTCTGCAATAGTCGTGTTCAGAAATGGGGGAAGAACTGGTAGAGGTGAAAAGTGGTATTTTAAAAGCGAGCCTATCAAAGTTACCAAACAATATAAATACTTTGGGATTACATTATCGTCAAACTTGTTCTTAGAATCTCATATTAAGGAGAGAATTGAACACTCAAAAGTTGCAATAAGTGCGTTTAACAGAATTATATTCAACTAACCCATTGTCTTTTCTTCCAAACTTAGTATATTTTATGTAGTGTTGAGATCGATAATTTGTTATGCTGCTCAAATTTGGGGATGTAGGATGTATCAAGCATTAGGAATCTGTTTAAAACGTTTTGTTAAAAAGTGTTTTAGCTTGTCTTGTACTTGGAAACTCATGTTCTACCCAGATTTTACATACTATTATAATCCACCTCAAATATTTAAACAGATATTTTCATTTACCACAGTCTAGTTACCCTAATATGTTAGTTATGAAATAGTCAACAGAAAGGTGTTTTTGTATATAGACTGGCAACAATTTTGTGCTAATTATAGTATTGATTTCAATTTGTTTACTGAGAGAAAAAATTAAATTAAATGAAATATTAAATAAGGTGAAATCCAAAATGTTAAATGATTATAAATGTAAATTTGTTAATAGTGAGAATCATACTCTGTACAAATATTTAGAAAAAATAATTCTATTCATAGCATTGATAGTCAATCTGCTAGTTGGATATTAAAAGTAAGAGGAGAGTTGCTATATTTAAACAGTGTAGTGGAATCAATTGTCGTGATTCCTGAGGTATGAAGTTAGATGTCTTGAAGAGGGATTTATTAGGCGGAAGTTAGTTTAGAGAGTTATTGCTTGAATTACTAACACTGAATTTATAAAAATAGAATATATTTTAACAATAATTTGAATGAGCCTAATGGTAACTACAATTAATATGATTTGATAAAGTAAATAAATAATTTTAAGAGTTAAATAACAAATAATTTAAAATGATTATAATAAATAAACTAATATGCACAACTATGAAAATAATTATAAGTCAAACCTTGTATAGGGACGCGCTCGGAACTCAAGTATAACTGCTGCTGTAAAATGATACTGATAAATGATGTGGCTACTCGTATAATGATGAATGATATAATGATCGTGGTATAATAATCCCCTCTTCCAGTGGGGCGAAGTTTATATTAGTGTTACTCACACACTGTCAGATGTGTAAGCAACACTCACACCAAGACATCTCTCCTAGTGTGCGACCTTGTGCGACCTTGGTTAGTTCGGTGACCAGTGATTTAGGTCAGTGGCCAGCTTTATCGGTGCTTGCTTTGATGTAAAGTATTGACCCTTTTATTGAAAAGGGTTTCGTTTGTTTGGCCGCGGCCTGTCTTGAAGACAGCGGCCGGCTAGGCCACTAGTTATAAATTATCCTTTATCCTGCCATCCTTTGTGAAGATAGCAGCTGGCTGGAACCACTTTGACATTGCTATGACTTTGATACCATTGCTATGACTTTGATATGTCATTACATCATCCTTCACAAAGGATGACAGGAATAAAGGATAATTTATAACTAGTGGCCTAGCCGGCCGCTGTCTTCAAGATAAGGCCGCGGCCAAACAAACGAAACCCTTTTCAATACAAGGGTCAATACTTTACATCAAGGCAAGCACCGATAAAGCTGGCCACTGACCTAAATCACTGGTCACCGAACTAACCAAGGTCGCACAAGGTCGCACACTAGGAGAGATGTCTTGGTGTGAGTGTTGCTTACACATCTGACAGTGTGTGAGTAACACTAATATAAACTTCGCCCCACTGGAAGAGGGGATTATTATACACGAGTACATCATTATACGAGCAGCAGTTCCGCGTCCCTATACAGGTTTTACTTATTTTCATAATTGTGCATCTTAGTTTATTTGTTTTAATCATCTTAAATTATTTGTTATTTTAACTTTAAATTATCTAAGTATTTCATGTTAATAGTTACCACTTCTCACATTTAAATTACTGTAAAAATATAGTCTATTTTTATAAATTCAGTGTTAGTAATTCGAGCTCTAACTTCCAAAAATCTCCAAACTAACTTCCGCCCTCTTCAAGACATCTACTACATACCTCAGGAATCACAATAAACGATTCCGCTACAATAGATACCGCTTCGGTGAAGCCATAAAATTGTGTTCTCTGTGTAACAGGTGGGAAAATGAAGATACTTACCATTTCATTGCTATATGCCCGATATTAGCAGAGTTTAGTAGAGTTCTGTATTTTAATAAAAATACATTAAAGAATAAAGAATTTATTGATTTTCTTAATGATAAGGATTGGCGTAGACTTGTTAATTATTGTAAATCCGCCTAGCAGTATAGGTTCTCCATGATTCAAGAATTTAATTTCTAGTTATTTAGAGTATATTTTGTTTAATTTTGTATTTTTGAAATAAGTTTCAATTTACATATTTTGTAGAATGTCAACTCCTCAGACGGTCAGCTGACCATGAGTGTTATTATACGATGTGGGTTATTGGGTCTTTTTTTCATTCTTCTGAATTTTTCATGTAAACTGTGTATATTATAAATAAATAACCATTTATTATTATTATCATCATTATTACTACAATAGACCAATTAGGGTAGCAATAGCAAAGCATAGGGTCTACTCAGTAACAAAACTTAACAAATACTATAATTAAATAGTATAATATACTATAATTAAAAACAAAAATTATAACAAAACATGGATAGAAAAATATATTTGACCTTAGTTGACATTATTGATGGACAAAGGGAAGATAGAAATGACTAGGAGCGTGAATGAAACGGAATATTAGGTACTTATACGTGACAATTCAATAAAATAGACAGATCAAAGAGAAACTTAGAAAGCTTTCAGACTGCTCTCCTTGGCAACACTAACACAACCAACAGGCAAACACATACACATACTTTCTGCCACCCAATAAAGTTAATCTTCCTTCAGTTAGTTTCACACTTTACAATACAAGTAAAGTCTTAAGTTCCTCCTCTAACATAACGTAATGCGGGGAGTTATTGTGCCAACATGTCTAGAATATTGCATTAATCTCTAAGACTAGCAAGCTGTCAGCAGTTTGTTTTTTTTTTATCAAAAAGGCGCATTTTTATTAAATTCATACAACAATAATTATTGTATAGGTAATAAATTTTGTTCATTAAATTTTTTTGTAAATGTTATTTTATTTTAATTGTTTAATCAATTAAAATTGCAAATTTTTGTCGCATTTGTCCGTCTTTTTCATAATCATGTCGATAATTACACAAATTGTTCTCTATATCAGAGATATTTTTCCTTGGTTATGTATGTAATTGTAGCACCAAAAGATTGATTGGTGAAATGATAATACACGAACTGATTATTTGTATTTAAACATAATTATTAAATTTTAACGATTTACTGAGTAAGGAGAGAAGAGTGTAAATTGAGAAAATAGAGTGACTGAGCATAAAGTGATGATTGTTGCGTAGCGTGATGAATATAAAATGGCAGCATTGGCTGGTGTGTGTATATGTGTGTGTGTGTGTGTGTGTATGTGTGTGTGTGTGTGTCTTACTTGTTCTAACGGTGTATTAGCTGGTGCAATTAGCTTGGTATACATTTCTATGTTGAGACTTGTCAACTCGTCAAAATTGATTGTGGCAACTGAACGTCAAGATGGGATATTCGCTGTCAAAGTTCTAGATCAATCGCCAATACGTTGTAGTTGATGTGCGCTGGAGGATCAGTGAAGGAACTTAGATTCGGCTGCTAATACGACTATTGAATCCAGCTTTTGTGTGGCGAATTTGATGGTGATTAATTCAATTACACTTAATAAATGTTTCGATCATTATCAAAGTATGCTGATAGATAGTAGGTGTAGTGGAAGGACGAAATCGAAAAATAATAGTTTTTAAAAATAATTTAGAATATTTTATAATTATCTCAAATTAAGAAAAAGATTGACATTCCATTGCAAAAGGGCTAGCCAGGTATACAAGTCCAGTTACTGGTACGGTACAAGAACAATTATGGCATTGTACTTCCCCCTTCTCCTAACAGGGGAGGCACTAAACGGACAAAAGAGAAGAGATATTTTAAAGAGACTAGTGCTAGAAATCAAGGTGGAAACATCGAAACACTACTTCAGGAATCGTTCTCTAAATATCTGTGCCAGTTTCACAATAAATTAAATAAGTTTATAACACCAAATAACTTGTAGTTATTATTTGGAAGATTATATTTAATTATTTATAAAACAGTGGTGACTTCTTAATTATTCTTACCTTCTATCTCAAGCAAACATACAAGCCATTTTCGCTAAGACGCTCACGCCACAAGCTACCTACACACATCATCACACCAAAACATTACATAGGCGATCGTTAATTAGCACAATGCAGAAGTCTTAGCCCACACCCGCACACATTATTTTGGCAATTTTTTAGCCAAGTAGCTCTCCCATTAGAGGCTAGCAGTCAGAATTTAATTTCCTTTTTTGGATATGCTAAAATTCTAATCATTTTATTTATTTATTTATTTATTGATATTTACACCTGTTACAGAGCTTAACAATAGTAAATTTGTTAATTGTGGACAATCATAGAAACGAGAGTGGAGAAGTCACTCAGTAGTGACACTCCGATTAATTCAATAAGTAGATCACAAGGCCACTGGACGTGTTAGTCTTCGTGTTGAATTTATAGGGTAAGTGAGGGATGCAAGTTTACGGACAAGAGGATTAACATGAGAGGATAAACTGTTGTGAAATTTGTTGTAACGGAATAGGATTTCTTGATGGACGTATGATATATATTTAAATCTGTATAGATTGTATGATTGAAGACAAAAAAAAGGAGCTGAAACGATTTTGCAGAGGATTTTGGATTGGAGTGTTTGGATACGATTATAATTAGATCGTTTGGTTGTACCCCTCAGTTCTGGCCCTAAGCCCAAATAGGTTTAAGTATGACTTTGTACATTAGAAGTTTGTTAGTGTTAGGTTAGATCGTTTGTTAAGTAATCGCATCATTATTTTGTAACGTTGAAGTAATGCCTGTCTTTTGAGTCTGATATGTGGATTCCAGGTAAGGTGTCAGTCCAAGTAGCGAACTATTTGTCCGCTAAGGCGACATTGTCACAATAAACTGGAGCAATAGTGAGTCGTCTGAGATTGAAGGAAATGGTTTAGCTCTTTTGAGCAGTGATTTTGATTCCCCATTTGTTGAACCATTTTTGGAGTGAATTCAGGTGCGCCTGTAGATTGCGAGTTGCTATTACGGAATCTTTATTTGTAGCAAGAAAGGCGGTATCATCAGCGATGTGTAGAGAGTGGAGGTATGTGGCATAGTTGGCATATCGGATGTATAAATGGAGTAATCTAATCTTATTCACAAATTATATTGTCCCAACATCTGGAATAACATCAGAACGTTACAATTCTTGTAACAAATGTCAAGATCACAGTATAGAAATAGTGCAATACTGATTTTTTTTTTGTTTGGCAACTTTCTGGGCAAGCAGCTGCTACAACTTTCTGTCAAACTTTGCTACCCTAACGTAAGTTGATATCTCTATAATATGTATTGGAAATATTTTGTACAGACAGGTTTATTTGTACAATGGTTTCCTTGCTGAGCTGCAATGATAAACTTTCCTTTAAAGTGTCATTTTAGTAAGTTATTCGAGTAATACACTCACATAATTACACTACATTAACTGCGTATTACTAAAATTTAGGGTTTGTAGAATTAACTAGAAGTGCAGCAAATGGTTCTTCTTCTGAGATTTGTTTGGAATTTTTATCAAAAAAAGTATTCATAAATTTTTAAATGGATTAAGGGAATTCTTGGAAAAATTAAAAGGTTACAGAAACATTTACGCTGAAGTGAAATCTCCTACACGAACTTGGTGAATTTGCTCTGACGATGCATGAAAATACGAGACCGGTCAGAAACAAAATAAATATGCATGCTATTGTAATGATATGGCAAAGTCATCGCAATGTCAAACCTTCACAACAGATAACAAAGAAAGAATAATTTACAACTAGTGGCCTAGCCAGCTGCCTGACTTCAAGACAAGGACGCGGCAAAACAAACAAACCAAGGGTAAATACCTTTACATCAAAGCAAGCACCGCAAAGGCTGGCCACTGACCTAAATCGGTGGTCACCAAACTAACCAAGGTCGCACACTAGGTCAGATGTCTTGGTGTGAGTGTGGCCAACACTAATATATAACTCGCCCCATTGGAAGAGGAGAGGATTATACGATTATACTTGAGTATGTCTTCATATACGAGCAGTTTACGCGTCCCTATACAGTTTTTATTTATACTTATTAGTTTAGTGGTGCATCTTAGTTCATTTATCTTAATCATTCTAAATTATTAGTTATTTATCTTCTATTTATTTCTAAGTATTTCTTGTTAATAGTTACCATTTTTTACGTTTAAATTATTATTCAAATACAGTCTATTTTTATAAAATCTGTGTTGATAATTCGAGCACTAACTTCCAAAAATATCTCTAAACTAACTTCCGCTCTCTTCAAGACATCTAACTTCATACCTCAGGAATCACATTAAACGATTTCCACTACATCTTGCAGTATCACGGTAGGATCAGATCATCCAGTAAATGATTCCACTACACTATGACGGATAAAATACCAGATGTTATCCAGTATTGCGGACCCATCCACATGTTCAACAATATAGTTTTGATTATTTATTTTTAATTATTTTTTCTAATTGAGATAATGTTTTTATTTTACTAGTTTTGTATGAATAATACCATTCTTATTTGTATACCCTAAGGCTTTACGGAATAGTAGATAAATGAAATAAATAAAAACTGTAGCGAGATATGGCCTTCCCCGTATACTGTCCCAATATTGATGTGCTTTGAATTGAGGCAATCTCACACACTGTACATCACATATCCAGATGATGATGGATGAATAACGGAAAAATAGTTGGTAACAAGAAAAGGAACTATGCTGAAATGGGAAAAAGAAAACTCTGAGATATCATTTCCGCTTTCTCACTTTCACTTTCGGATCCGGTATAATATGGGAGAATATAGAATACAACACTTTTGTCTTAGGATGTTCTTAACGTCTTGAAAAGAGAAAAATATCAGAGAGAGAGAGAGGAGAGATAATGTACTCGTACAATTGAAATACAGGCTTACTTGCAGTCAATGCAATTCCTTAAATCGAAAATTTTTCTTTTAACTCTTATATTTTTAGACAGTTGCCCAAAATAAATAATGAGATGGTGAAGTATATAGTTGTTGACATAATGGCAGTTTACAGCAGTATAACAGCAACTATTTATTTATTCCTTCGCCGACGTTTACGGCAATACTCTCCTAAAATGTGGACCCTATAATTGTGCCATCCAATCTCTTGAATCTCATCTTCAAATCATCGAACCCTGGTTCCACAAAATGAAGAATAAAGATCAATGAGAGCAAATCCAGATACATACATACATTCACTCTAAATCGCATAATACTCCCTCCAATATACCTGAACCGTATTGCTATTCCTTCGGTTGAAAAAGTGCGCTATTTCGGCGTGTACCTTGATAAACGCCTTCCTTATCTATAACACACATACACGACTTAAGCGACAAGAACTTAACTTCCTATACCGAATGATCAAAACACACGATCGAAACTAACTGTTTCGAACAAAAAAATTCTCTACACAGCCCTGGCTCCGCTCCTATCTGGACATACGGACTTGGAACTACACGGATCAGCACAGTACTCCAATCTTCATCGTATCCAATCCCTTGTAATCAAAAATCCTTCGCACAATAGTCGATGCTCCTTTTTACGTCAGCAACCACACTATCCACAGTGACCTAAAACTCCCATTTGTCCTAGATCTCGCCAAGTCCCGATATATTAGATTCCATTCCAAACTTTCCCATCACTACAACATATTGATACGCAACTTGTTACTGATAACACTTCCTGCTAATCCTTTCCGAAGACTGAAGCGTCCAATGGCCTCGCGATCACCTGATAGCTTGATAAAAATGGGCATCCTTCGAATTCACTTCATCAGTGTCTATACTAACCGGACATATGATGGTCATCGGTTGTTGGATGGCCCTCTCATTCAATTCTGCCACGTCTTGTTATTCGTATTTTTTTTTCTTTCTTTTCCCAGTTTTGTTTTGTTTTTCTTTATTTTAATTTTATTTTATTATTTTATGATGTTATCTTTTGTCATCTCATTTGTTTGTTGTGTGAAAATTCGCAGTTGCAAATAAAATAAAAAAATTAAAAAAACATATTGTTACATTCACTTAGTACTAAGTAAGAGGAAGGAATTATTACGATCAAATCGAAGTTTTCGGAATTGCACTGAAAAACATTTTTGAAGTCCACTACAGATTAAAAAAAAAGTGTTTAGTGAATGCGTAACTTGGTATTCCGTTTAGATACTGCCACCGCATGTGACACGAGATGGTATTTGGCAAAATCCATCAACCGGAAGTGCCACTTTACTGAATGCCTTTTTTTTTTTTTTTTTTTGTATTTTTGCGATGTTTTTAGTCCTTTAAACTTCTTATTCTATCTATACACTGTAAATGCTTATCACTTTATTTGAGATATTGACCTGGGAAATTGATTTTTTGGGGGGGGTTCTGAGTTAACATGAGCGTTAAGCTTTCCTATAATGTACCCACTCCAATAAAATCTAGAGTTCTACTATCTCTATTATATAAATGTACACTAGAAGCATTTGTAGAATTCCAAATTTGAAAAAAATGAAAAAAAACAGAAGTGCCAATTTATAAAATAAGTTTTTGAGAGTTTTTGGAAAACTTTTATCGAAAACAACTATAAAGATTTCTTGGAATTAAACTTAGAATTCTAACTGCACAAATATAAACCTATCTTATTTCGGAAGAAAATTATTTTTGTGAGGTTTTTTTTTTGGGTGGGCCTGTCAGTTAGGTTTAAATTTAAATTTTCACTACAATCTTTCATATATATATGGGCGTCTAAGCATTGCAATTAAACCAAAAATAAAATTGTTAAATTATATGCAATAAAAGAAATTTGTACGAGTGTTTCATACAGGAACTTTTTTGTTAGGATACACAAATTTTGGTAACTCCAATTAATCAGTGCGGAACCCATTGGAAAGAACTATGTTGGAACAACTGTATGAAGACATCCGCAATAAAGGGCCGAACGATTTTTTTTACTTTCTCTTACTCCCTACTAATCGGTCAAATTTTCGATATCAAGTTTTCACCGGAAATATCCGTTTTGAGGTCCCCTGAGTCCAAAAAAGTGGTTTTTAGCAAATGGTCTATGTGTGTCTGTGTGCATAGCTCAAAAACGAAAAAACCATATAAAGTTGAAACTTGATATTCCGTATAGGTATCACCATGGGGATCTGACAGTACGTTATCTGTCAAAATTCCTCAACTAGAAGTACCACCATACTTGTTGGATTTTTTTTTACTTTTTTGCATTTTTTTCAAAAATAGTTCCGACGATTTTCTTGAAACTTCCTATATAAACTACACATACAAAGAGCTACAACTTTTATTTTTGAAATGTTTCTCTGGGAAAATTCATTTAAGGGCAGTTATGGGAGGAGTGAGGTGGGGTTAGGGTTTTCCTCTAAAGTGCCATTACAGTTTATTATACAATTCTATCATCTAAATAATGTTAATTAGAATTGAATATGTCGTGGAAATTCCGAGTTTCAAAAAAATCGGATAACCGGAGGAAGTGTGTTTACATTACCACTTTACTAAATGATTTTTTTTCACTTTTTCGCGATTTTCTCAAAAATGGCTAAGACGATTATCTTGGAACTTCTTATATAAACTAAACATACAATGATATACAACTTTTGTTAAAAAACATTTCTCTGGGAAAATTCATTTGAGGGCACTTTTTGAGGAGGAGTGGGGTTATGTTTTTGTCTAAAGTGCTATACATAGTTGATTATACAATTCTATCATCCAAACAAAATTTATTAGAAATAAATAGATGGCCATGATTCCGAGTTTCAAGAAAATTAGTAAACCCGAAGTGCGCTTTTACTGAACAGTTTTTTTCAGTTTTCGACGAATTTCATTAAATTTAGTACACAAACTATAAAATTTGTCAATTATAATTGTGAGAACTAGAGTAAGAGAAAGTTGTGTGAGTGTTTCACACCAGATTTTTTTTTTTTTTTGTGACCTCCAGTTTTCTGCAAGCAGAATATCAAAAATTAAGAAAAATTATAAATACTTTTTTATGTGGGATATTGGCTGCATTAGAGAAGGAGGTTATGTTTGGGTTATATTTTTAAAAAATTATTGTTAAATTGTGCATTATTTTAATATATTGTTCTATGACGTAAAATTAATGATAAACTGTTTTTTTTTTTGAAGTGTTAATTTTTTATTAATAATATACTATATTTTATTTTTTAGTTGTGCCGCAATAAAGCTTAAGATGAGACACATGCGGCTATCGAGCGGCTGTTTGGCCACCATAGAATGTAGTATGTCAGTCCAGGTGTGCCATCCTGTAGTTATTGATAACATGGCAGAGTATTTATAAAACATAAAAATATTTTAAAAAATCTGGTGTGAAACACTCATACAATTTTCTCATACTCCAGCTTTCAAAATTGGAGTTAAGAATTTTTATAGTTAGTATACCAAATTTTTTTTTTTTTATTTTTTATTTTTTACTTTATTTCTGCAACTGTACATATATACAACAAGCAAAATTGATGTATGAATATTATACATATAAATAAATATATATACAAATTGGCATGAGCGATGTGAACGGCGACCATCCAGTGATGGGAGCCGCTAGTTCGCCAAGAAGGCAATCTTACACAGCAGCCATCCTAGGAGGCCGCCGTTCTGCACTTAGATGATCGCGCGGCCACCTCCGCTTTAGTCTTCGATGAGGATTTGAAGGAAGTGTTCTTGAGGATAGGTCACGGATTAGGGGATTAAAATGGAAGGATAGTTTGGAATGAAATTTTGTGTAGCGGAATTGGGCTAGGCCAGAGACAAATGGTATGTTTAAATCGGAATGGATAGTATGATTGGAGACATAGAAAGGATCATTGAGGATGGTTCTCAGGATTTTGGATTGTAGGGTTTGGAGACGGTTAAGGTTGGATCGTTTAGCAGTACCGTAAAGTTCGATTCCGTATGTCCATATTGGGGCTATCAGGGCAGTGTAGAGTCTCTTTTTGTTCAGTAAAGTAAGTTTAGAGAGTTTGTCAAGTAGTCGTTTCAACATTTTGTATCTGAAGTTGCAGTCAGTTCGTTTGAGTCTAGTATGAGGGTTCCACGTTAGTCGTTTGTCTAGATGTAGGCCAAGATATCGTACTTGGTTCGCAGGAGGGATAGGAATGTTATTCAGGTAAAGAGAAGGGAGTGTTTTTTTGTTTAGGGTGAAGACTACATGTTTAGATTTGGATTCATTTACCTCAATCCTCCATTGCCGAAGCCAGGGTTCGAGATGTGAAGATGGGATTGCAGGGTTCGTGTTGCCACGATAGGATCTATGTTTGGAGAAAGGATTGCCGTGTCATCGGCATAGGTAAAGGTGATAGTGTTTGGGTGAGTTGGTAGGTCAGCCGTAAATAGTGTGTAGAGGAGGGGAGCAAGAATGCTTCCCTGAGATACCAAATTTAATGAAATTCGTCTGTGTTTTTATGGAGAAAATCACAAACACCAAGAAGAAAACGTTCAGTTAAAAACACACTTCCGGTTTACTAATTTTCTTCAAACTCGGTATTTTAGCAATCTATTTATTTTTAATTAATTTTGTCTAGATGATAGAATAATTGTATAATCAACTAAGACAGCACTTTAGAAGCAAACATAACTCTACCCCACCATCAAAATTAGTTTACTCGGAGAAATGTTTCAAATCAAAGTTGTAGCTCTTAATATGTGTAATTCATAATCTTAGTTCAAAGCAAATCGTTGGAGCCATTTTAGAATAATAGCGGAATATTGAAAAATACTTTTCAGTAAAAACGCAGTTAGGGTCATCTGATTTACTTCAAAATCGGAATTTCAACAACATATTTAATTCTAATTAATATTTATTTAGATGATAGAAATGTGTAATAAACTGAAATAGCATTTAAAGTGAAAATCTCATCCCATCTCTCTCCCCAGAAGTGCCTTTAAATGTATTTTCCCGGAGAAATGTTTCAAACGAAAAATTGTAAATATTTGTATGTGTAGTTGATATATCAAGTTTAAAAAAAAAAATCGTTGAAGCCATTTTCGAAAAAATTGCAAAAACGTGAAAAAAAACAAAAAAAAAAACATTCAGTAAAGTGGTACTTCCGGTTGAGGAATTTTGACAGATAACGTACTGTTGGATCTCATGGTATGATACCCACGTCAATCAAGTTTGAACTTTCTGTGATTTTTTTGTTTTTGATTTATACTGTATACAATCACACGAACGAGCACACAGACACACACACACACACACACACACACACACACAGAACATTTGCTAAACTACTTATTTGGACTCAAGGGACCTCAAAACGGATATTTCTGGTAAAAACTCGATATCGAAAATTTGATACGATTACAATACCTCCTCTTACTAGGAGTAAGAGAAAGTAAAGAAGGGGTAAAAACAAGTATGATAATATGTGGCAAAGACTGTTTCTAATGAAAAGTGGAAGGTTATATTGAACTAACTAAACCCGGCCACGCTTCGCTGTAGCTCAGTCTGATTTTAATTATTAAGGAAGTAAATAGAAGTATTATAGTTAACATAGATTCAGCAAGAAAACCAAATCATTCAATTTAATACCCTACTTTGCGTTGCAGTGCACTGAAAGGAAAGAAAGAAAAAATGTTTTTAACTGAAAGTCTTTTTTTTATTGTAAAGCTAGTGAATGGACTACATTTTTTGTTTGTCCGTTTTCTGCATAAACATAAAGATCAGATGGTTTACCGACGACTCTGGAGCATACGACATATAATTGTCCATGAGAGAAGCATTCGTTTTCTAAATTCAAACCGCACACTTGCAAAGTTTGTCCTTGCGCTTTATTGATAGTCATAGCGAACGCAAGGCGTATTGGAAATTGAAGTCGTTTGAACTCGAACGCCATATCTGTCGTAATGAGTGTTATTCGTGGAAGTAGTGCGTCTTCACCTTTATGAGGTCCAATGAGAATTGTTGCTTCAATTAGATTATTCATCAATTTTTTAACTAATACTCGTGTACCATTGCATAATTATGGCTGATTGATGTTTCGAAGTAATATAATTGGCACTCCAATTTTCAAATTTAGAATGTGTGGCGGTAATCCGGGAAACATCGAGTGAATTAATAAAATTCCGTTGGAAAATTCACAACTTCACTTTGGTCCATCACGGAGTGTCAATATAGTTGTAATGTCACTGTTTCACCTGCGATTCTGTTTAGAATGATGTTGTTCATATCGAGTATGTCAAAATTTTAAGCCGGGAGAATGGCTCTTCCGCCATTCATGCGTGATTTTTGATAATTTGTTTCGATGCTTTGGAATACCCTGTCTACTAATATTGCGCGAGACTGGTGTGAGGTACTTCGAGACTGGTGGCAGTGAGAGGTACTTATAAATAGTTGAGAAAGAGGTTCAGAGAGCGCGCCACGATCGCAACGCGTCTGAGTCTATTTCTGCCGGGAAACGCTCGGAATTTCCCGTTTCCGTGGAAACTTCGGAGTAAAAAGTATATATAAACACTCTTATATAGAAATGCAACGTTGTGTAAAAATTTCAAGTCAATCCATCGACTACTTTTCGAGTTTTGCGTCCACAAACATACGGATGCTGAATTTTTATATATATAGATTTTATTATAAAACTTTAGGTTATTATTTAATTTGTTGTTATTGATTTCAAAAAAAAAATTTAAAACAGATGTTATTATTTTAATATAAACTTTAACATTATTTAATATATTTCAGTAAATCTAATTTAAACCTTGAAATTTGTTTAATTGAAATGTGGTAACACTGTGATTACTTTTAATCTCTAGAGATTAAAAAAATACTTTTATACTCTTTACAGATTAAAAGGGGCAAGTTTATTCACTTAATTTGTTGGATTAATATTGATATATAGTGCGTTTCATAACTATAAAACCACTCGAAATTTTTAATTTAAAAGAGTTCCTTGAATTGTAGAATTAATTGCACGCAAAGCAATTTTAAAAAAAAGGTAAAATAAAGAAAAAATATCCATTCTAATTGAACTTTTGCTTTTTAAAATGTTTTTCATTAATAAACTTGATTTTGTGAGTGTGTCATAACTATAAAACCAATTGAGTAAACAATATCTGCTTGGAATCTTGTCATTTAAAAACAAACTCTAATCCTCTTATTGCGATAAATAGACCCTGAACTTTAGTCTCTTTTTGTTTTCCATGCAATGATATTGAACATTAAGACATTGAACATTAGTCTCTTTGTTTTCCATGCAAGATGCCGCGAGGTAAACTACTCACAGACGAAGAAAAAGATAAAATTTTGGCTTTTGCCGAAGAAAAATTATGTCTTCGGGAAATCGCCAGGAGACTGCAAAGGTCCCATAATGTGGTGCGAAACTTTTTGGCAAACCAACAGAATTATGGAAAAAATAAAAAAGGTGGGCCTAAAAAAAACTTTCACTTCGTTGTGAACGACGAATTATTAATTATTCAAGCAATTCAGTCAAAAGCATTAGCAAAATGATTTCTGACCTTAATCTGAACGTTTCGCGCTCTACCGTGTACCGTGTTCTTAAACGAAGTAAATTTATTAAATGTCAAAAAATGCGAAAAGTGCCAAAACTTCAACCTCGCCATATTGCAGCAAGATTGGAATTCGGGCGACACAACATTTCCACTGATTGGCATTCCGTGATTTTTTCAGATGAAAAAAAATTTAATTTAGATGGTCCAGATGGCAACAGGCATTATTGGAGAGATCTTAGAAAAAACCCTATTAAATTTTCTAAGCGAAATTTTGGCGGAGGGAGTGTAATGGTGTGGGGAGCTTTTTGTTCAACGAAAATGCTAAAGTTAGCATTTCCTTCCACCAAAATGAACAGTGCAGAATACACCACTGTTCTTGAAAACCACTTGTTGCCTTTCCTTCACCAAAATAATCACGTGCAATGGACATTCCAGCAAGACAACGCTGCTATTCACACTAGCCGAGCAACCAAAACATGGCTCACATCTCATAACATCCCTCTCCTTCAATGGCCTGCTTGTTCTCCTGATCTTAATCCCATTGAAAATGTATGGGGTATGATTGTAAGAAAGGTTTACGCCGAAAACCACCAATACGGGAATGTGGAAGATTTAAAAAATGCCATAATCAAATTATGGAACGAAATATCCGACCAAGTCAGAAAAAATTTAATTTCAAGTATGGGAAGAAGGCTTTTCCAGGTTGCTGAGAAGAGGGGAGGAACCACTGACTATTAAAAATGTACAGATGTTACAACCAGTAGTTTTTTGATAATGGAATTTTTTATTTTTATTTTGGTTCTATAGTTATGGAACATGTGAATTTTTTATTTTTTTTACATTTTATTTAAAAAACAACTGTAAAAATAATAAACTGTAATATGTTAATGACACAATTACTTTTTCTTTTCAAATACGTGTTGAAACGTTCTGTGTACAGGTTGTAGGTACACTTTGGAAACTATAGAAAATTTTAAGCGAAAAATTGAAAAAAAAAAAATTGGTTTTATAGTTATGAAACGCACATTATTATTCACGTGCTTGTAGGAAAAACATATTTATTAAAGAAGGTTTTCTTTTAATATAATATTCAAAAATTCCAGCTTTTCTTTTTTTTACACTATATTTATATTCTCTTAATACAAGTTATTTGAATCATACGAACATATTGAAATTTAATAACAGAATGATTTCTCAAAAGTCCAAAAACGATAATATAGTTTCTTTTCTATTGTTAGAGGGAGAACGCAATCGAGTTAAATTTTTTAAATTTAGTTTTACCAAAAATATATGTTTTGAGAACTTTTGAAAAAAAAGAAGTATTTATGAATATAAGTATGTAAGTTTGTGTATATGTGTGTATGTGTGAATAAAATGTCTTAAGAACGATCTCGGGGAAGCTCAAATCTGTATGTGTTTGTAAAACCAATACAATCTGAGAGACAAAGATATTTTTGTCAAAATCTATCAACTCGAAGAAGCAATTTTATTAAATGGTAATATTTTTCGCGATTTTCTGTCAGAAAGTCTCAACATTTAGAAGAGGAACATAAGATTAGATTAGAAGCGGGGGGGGCGAGCCTCATTCCACTGCGACCTGCAAATCAAGGTCTATTGTGGATCCCCTTATAAATTACAGCACAACACCCAGCTTTGCCCTCCTGAACAATCCTAGCAAAGCTGAGAGCAGCTCCGTCATGAAGCTTCTAGCTTCGGGATGGCCTGTCCCCAATTAAAGAAACATCATCCTCGCCAGGCCGGCGCACTCACAAAGGATGTGCACCGGGGTTTCCTCCTCTACCCTGCAAAAATGAGGGGGCTTATTGTGCTTACCCCCTCATTTTTAGTATAGGAAACCTCCTATCTTCATGAGGTCAAGTGCTTTTCCCACTAGTTCTTCTTGCAATATGATCTGCTGTAGCTTCAGCGTGCTAAAGATCTCTCATATCGCAATCTGCCGACAGCAATACAATCGAACAACAGGTGAGAGGTCGTTTTCTTTTCTTTTTGACACAATCTGCGCAAAGGCAGATTGACAAAAGCTGATTAATACCCACATAGAATAGAATAGAAGCGGGGGGGGGGGGACCCTCAGTCCACTGCGACCTACAAATTGAGGTCTATTGTGGATCCCCTTAAGTTACAGAACAGCCCCCAGCTTTGCCCTCGTAATCAATCCTAGCAAAGCTCAGAGCGGCTCCGTCATGAAGCTTTCAGCTTCGGGATTGCCCGTCCCCAATTGAAGAAACCTAATCCTCGCCAGGTCGGCGCACTCACAAAGGATGTGCGCCGGGGTCTCCTCCTCTACCCTGCAAATCGGCATGCCGCACTGTCCGCAAGTTGTAGGTGGTGCATGTGTCTATTCAGTCTACAATGCCCTGTTAGTAGACCCACAATTAACCTTATATCCCTTCGGGTTCGGCTCAGTAGGTCTCTGGTAAATTTAGGCAAATGTCTTTTGTTGAAGAGCTTTGCCTGCCTCTGTCCTGGTGTTCTCTCCCACCAACGCAGACGCTGTTCTTCTATCCAACCCCTGATAGAAGTTTGAATGAGGCTCCTGGACAAGCCGAGAAGGGTTCGGGGCGGAAGAGGAACATTGAATTTTGCGAAGTTCTGAGGGTCCATTAAATACACTGCTACAGTTCAATATGTAGGAAATTGTCAGAGACATTTTCTGAGGTCATCGACCGGTTTCGGGCGTTCGCCCATCTTCAGGATGCGTTCGTCAGTCAGTGTGATAGCACAGACTTGCAGCTTAATAAACTGAATTTGCTCTGTGTAAGTCTGTGTCTGACAAACGCATCCTGAAGATGGGCGAACGCCTGAAACCGGTCGATGACCACAAAATGAAGCAGGCTACCACGGAAAATGTCTCTGTTGTTTTCCAGCTCTGCGGAACCAACCACCTCTACAACTGTAGGAAATTGCTTAACCGAAATACTTTACATACATCCATACATCCGTACATACATACATCTTCGGCATTACAGCCCGAGATCGGGCCTTGGCCTGCAGCAACAACGTTCCCCACTCTTCTCTGTCCATGGCCGCCAACCACTATCTAGGATCTCCCAACTTGGAAGCATCCTTGCCAGTCTGATCCAACCACCACGATTTCGATCGACCAACTCTTCTTTTCCCTACCAGAGTGTAATCCTTTATTCTCTTCGGCATTCTATGTCCGCTCATCCTTTGGACATTTCCCAGCCATCGAAGTCTACTAATCCGGACCGCCTTTACAGCATACATATGTTTATACTTTTCGTAAAGCTCCTGGCTATACCTTTTCCTCCAAACTCCATCCACTTGCACCGTAGGCCCATAGATCCGCGTTAAGAATTTCCTTTCAAATACAGCTAATTTCTGTCCGTCTGCTTTTTTAAGCGTCCAACATTCTGAGCCATACATTAATATAGGTCTTATCAAAGTCTTGTAGAGCAAGGCTTTTGTCTCTTGCGAGATCAATCCGGGGACTTGAGGTGCCTGGTTAACCCATAGTAGCTTCTACTAGCAGCCGCTATTCTCTTCTCTAGGTCTTTTGAGCAGTTATTTTCGAAGTCCACATATATATACCAAGATATACGAAGCCTTCAACCTTCTCAAATTTGTAACTAGCAATATGGAGATGTGTATTTTATTATTTTTGCCTACCACCATGTATTTAGTTTTATACTCATTTATCATCAATCCCATGCTATTTATCTACAAGTTTCTAAATTGTTCGAAATTTATTTCGAATGATTTTTATTCACAATGTAACAAACTGCAATTAGAAAAATTAATTTCGGGGGCTGTTTAGAATGAAGTTTGACTCAACACTGACCGATGCGCAACTAGCGGTCTATAATGTAATGATAACTAGCGGTATCTGTTACGAGTTGAGAACTAACATACACTTTGTCTTGATTAATAAACTTTATTTATTTATTTATTTTTTGTTTATTCATTCTTTTACACAATACCACTGGAGTGATTACTATCAAAATTAACTTATTCATTATATTTATTACGTATTTTAATACATCATAAATTCAATTGGATGTTATGAATATTGATTCAATATAGAATTGAGTTATTAATCGTAATAATATAATCATTTTATCTTTAAAAATAATAGGACTTTTTTATAAGTAAAAATGTCACTCTTAAACTAACGGTGACATTTATTGATAGTAGACCGGGGAATAATCTGACTGTCCAATGGAAATTGCATGGCCACTACAACTGCAGAATATTTGAATATAATAGAGAAGAGAGAGTTAGACTAGACACGCATAACTTTCGTGTTATGCATTCTATCTAACCTAAAATCAGCTTGTTAGATCTCGCAAGCTTCAGAATAGTCTTATAAAATGTTTCTGGTGTGACTAATAATGCAACCTCATTAATACACATGATACAGGTCTAAAATGATCCTTCCCATATTATGCTGAGTCTATAAGTTAGGTAAATAACTAATTAGGAAACACTTAAGACTTTCAGTTGACTATTAATAAAAAAAAGAAACGCTTCTAGAAAAAAAAAAAAATCTGGTTTGAAACACTCACACAACTTTCTCTTACTTCAGTTCTCAAAATTATAATTGACGAATTTTACAGTTTGGTACCAAATGTAATGACATTCGTCGAAAACTGAAAAAAAAAAACTGTCCAGTAAAAGCGTACTTCAGGTTTACTAAATTCCTTGAAACTCGAAATTTTGGCCACCTATTTATTTCTAATTAATTTTCTTTGGATGATAGAATCAACTATGATAGTACTTTAGAAAAAAACAACCCCACCCTTCCCCTAAAAGTGTCCTTAAATGAATTTTCCCAAATAGAAAGTTGTAGATCTTTGTGTGCTTAGTTTATATAAAAAAAAATCATTTGGTAAAGTGGTAAAAGTATACGCACTTCCGGGCATCCGATTTTTGTCAAACTCGGAATTTCAACAACATATTCAAATTCTAATTAACATTATTTAGATGACAGAGTTGTCTAATAAACTCGAAATAGCGCTTTAGATGACTCACCCATCCCCTATAACTGCCGTTAAATCAATTTTTCCAGAGATATGTTTCAAATAAAAGTTGTAGCTGGTTGTATGTGTAGTTGATATAACCAAGTTTGAAGAAAATCGTCCGAGCTATTTTTGAGAAAATCGCAAAAAAGTAAAAAAATCCAACTAGTAAAGTGGTACTTCCGGTTGAGGAAATTTTGACAGATAACGTACTGTCAGATCCTATGGTGATACCTACATGGAATATCAAGTTTCAACTTTCTATGGTTTTTCGGTTTTGGGCTATGCTGTTCACATACACATACATACCATTTGCTAAAAACCACTTTTTTGGACTAGGGAGACCTCATAACGGATATTTCCGGTAAAAAACTCGATGTCGAAAATTTGACACGATTACAATACTATCTCTTAACTAGGGAGTAAGAGAAAGTAAAAATTGTCTTTAAAATTGCAAAAGTTTACGAACATTTAAATGGGCGGACTATAAAAATAGGTAGTACAGGTTATATCAGAGTGGACACTGTGGGCGCTATCTCTCTCAAGAACTTGTACCGTTAGTTTAATTTAACCTTACTAAGAGGTCCACAAAATATCTACAAAATCAAGTTTTTTGGGGGTACAAAAATGATATAAATAAAAGAGATAAGTTTTTATCTGTGTAGTGAGCATTTTAAGATTAAAAGAAAGGGTTGGAAAAAAAAATGAAAAAAGGATTTTTCAGGAAATCGCGAAAAACTGAAATAAATATTCAATGTAGTCGGACTTTTGGTTGTTAGTTTTAGCCCAAAATCTTCGTGTCAGTTCTGGTGGTAGTATCTGTATGGAATACCAAGTTTAAGCTTACTGTAAACATTTATTTCGCATTCAGATGACCTCAAAATATGAAGTTTTGGTGAAAAACACAATTTCGAAAAATCTGACCTGATAATAAATTGATAATTTGTAATTGTGTCGTATGGCAGGCAATCTCTAGGCATAGAGACTGCTTCAAGTTTAACATTATATCTGGTATATTTATTACAAATTTGTTTTTATAACAAATTACAAACAAGTTTTTATAACAAATCTGGTGTATTTATAACAAATTATGCTGATGTGTGTTTTGGAATGAATTCACTTATTAGTTTGTATATTAAAGTGTACAATGTTAAGTGTCGTGTTTTAAATATTATTATATATATTTTTTATGCCTTGATAAAGATCATTACGTTTGTCGAAACGTTAGTAAAATTGTAGTTTTTTTTTAAATTTCTAAAGACCGAATCTCATTATTCTCTTCTACGAGAATCGTATATTAGAAGCTGGCAAGAAAATCCCTACGGGTTTTCATTATAATTTATATACTTGCCGCCCCAATATTTATATATCGCCTTTATTTGAAATTTTTCACATGAAAATTAATTTTAATAGTGTCCTTGCGGGGCCTTATATTACTACTCGGTAAGTGGAAGTATTTGGGGGAGAGGTTATCTTCATCTTTGGGTCCCCTTACATGGCACCTCCCTAGAGATGGCATGATTAAAAAATAGCTTCATTAAAAATTTCTCTCTGAAGCTGGGCACCAAAAGTGGGTGGAGCGAAGGATCCGCTCTGTTGGACATTAAGGAACATGCCATTAAATGGTATACTGATGGGTCTAAGACCCTCGAGGGGACTGGGGCGGGGGTGGTTGTTCCAAGGATCAAACACTCGGAACCCATTAGTAAGTTTCCCAGCATCTTCCAGGCGGAGATATACGCTATTGGAAGATGCGTTCAATTTAACCTCAATGGGGATATAGGAATCAGGAGATTGTAATTCTTTCCGATAGTCAAGCAGCCATTAGAGCATTGAATGCATCAGTTATCAGCTCTAAAATGGTCTGGGAATGCCTAGGTAAACTCAATAACCTAGGCAGGAGGAAATAAAGTTACCCTTTGGTAGGTGCCGGGCATGTTGGCATTGAAGGGAATGAGATGGCAGACGCCCTGGCCAAGATAGGTGCTACAACCCCGCTTTTCGGGCCGGAACCTTTTTGTGGGGCTAGCGACCAGTTTCTGTTGGAGGAACTTAGGAGGAGGAGGAGGAGGCGGCGGCGAGGAGATTTCAACTCTGGTACTCCCTCCCCGATTTGCGGCAGGCCAAGATCTGCCTGGGAAGTTGTAACCAACGGAGATCGGAGGCCTGCATCGGCCTGAGTAAGAACAAGCTCCGCGTTCTTACGGGTTTCCTCACGGGGCATTGCCGACTTACAGGACACCTGGTAAAGCTGGGTTTGGAAAGTGACAGCTCATGCAGATTCTGTGGGGAGTAGGAGGAAACTCCATTACATCTCCTAAAAGACTGCGAGGCTGCCACTCAGAGAGGATTCAAGAACTTAGGAGGTTACCAGGTGGAGGTGGGGGATATACCTTCTGTAGAGCCTATCAGGGTGTTGGGATTCCTCAGGGATCTCAACCTGATGGAGGTTTTGTAGAACGGATGTTCAAAGGATTGCAAAAATACACTGCAACAATAAAGATGTTAAACGGCAACTTAGATAACAGAAGTGTGGATTGGAGAAGACATCCAGCGATGGCACTCCACTGTCAGGAATTATTCTATAAGGTGGTCACGGGGCCATCTTCTCTTTAGCCGCCTTCGTGGATTGTCAGGAATAGTGTTTGAGAAAAGCTGGTGAAATAAAGGATTAGGTTGAGCAGTTGTGGATGAATGGAATTTAAGGAAACTGGTTTTGGCTAGATGGTTAACGAACGAAAGGTTTAGGTCAGTATGGATGGTGAGATTGGCAACATAGTAGAGTGCATTGACAATTTTTCGAAAGATTTTTGATTGAAATGACTGGATTCGGGCGGGAATCGGAACGCTTGGTTGTTCCCCATATTTCTAAGCCATATGACTATATAGGTATCAGTATTAGTAGGTAGAGAAGTCTTTTATTTTGTAATGTGAGTTTGGATCGTCTGTCTAATAGTCTATTTAGTTCAAGTCGTTTGATTCTAGTATGGGGATTCCAAGACAGTTTTTTGCCTAGCTGGAAACCCAGGTAAAATACGTTATTTATGGGTGAGATTAGAGTATGGTTAATGTTGATCGTGGGAGGGTTTTTTCTGGGAGTGTGCATACCATGTATTTACTTTTTTGTGGGTTAACTTTTATCTTCCATTTTAAGAGCCAAGATTCCAGTTGAATGATATGTTCTTGTAGAGTTTGATAGCCATTCAAGGGTTCAAAGTTTGGGGAAAGGATTGCAGTATTATCTGCAAAGGTATATATTATGATATTTGGGGGTTCTGGGATGTCTGAAGTATATAACGAATAGAAGAGCGGACCAAGTATGCTGCCTTGAGGAACTCCAGCGAGTATAGAAAGTATTGGAGAAAGGTCGGTACCTTGACTAACTTGGAAATATTTGTCCGTTAAGTAGGATTTTAATATTAAATGGTGGGTATAGGTACAGCAGGCTCTCATGCCACACCCTATCAAATGCTTGAGCAATGTCAAGAAAGACACTCGGGCAGTACTACTTTCGCTCAAGGGAAGAAGCTATGGCATCTACAACGCGATACTGAATGTGTTGTTCAATTTTTTGTTATTTTCTTGAAACTAGACCCCAACGATTTCCTTTAAATTTTTATACATATATTCTATACTGGGTCTGTAATGGGTAAAATTATGAGTGTTGGTTTTAATGCTGAACTTGTGTTTGGCTGGTCCCAATTTGTCACACCAATGGTTGGTGAGCACCAATGGTGAAAATAAAATAACTGGTGCGATAAAAGTATCAGCCAAAATAGGCTGACCAGCCAAAAATTCACAGTTCAAGTAGTTTCTGGTCACTGAATGTTATTATTTATTACTTGTCTGTAGGGAGGGGCCAAACCCTACACTATCGAAAGCCCCACTAGGCCCATATAGCTAATCCAAGAAAAACAACACCCGGGTCTAATCCATGTAAGATTCACCGCAATACGAACAAATCGGACACTAACCTTAAAGGGAAATAACCTAAGCCCTTCCACAGACATCATGTTCCGACCGAATTTCCTCACAACCCAATCTGTCATAAGATGGATGGGTGTTTCCTCCTCTGTCTCACAGACTCTACAAAATGGATCCAGCATGAGCTCCATTACATAGAGATGTGTCCTTAAACCAAAATGTCCAGTAAGTGATCCAACCAGATGCCTAAGAGAGCTTCATGAAAGACACAGCAACGTCTCACTAATAGCCCTGTCCGGACTGCCGACAACCAACTGTGCTCATCCATAAGGATGAATGCTGTGAAGCTGTCTATGACTGGAAGCCTGACAGACATATGCCAGAAGACACGCCAACAGCAGGCTTGGGACCAATGAAAGGGAGAGAGGCGCCTAATTTGGCAAACCTAACCACCTCCTCATTCGTAAAATTCCCATATGACCTGGTACCCAGACTAGAAGCACATCCTCCAGAGAAGAAAGCTCTTCTAGTCTTTTAGAACATTCTAACACCAACCTGGAAGTGAACTGAACCTGAACTCAGTGCCTTCAGCGCAGCTTGGCTGTCCGAGCAGGTAGAAACACCTTTTAAGTTAGTGTTACGTACCCTCTCATCCAAGACTCAACAAAGAATAGCATAAACCTCAGCCTGGAAGACTGTGGTCCATTCACCAAGTGATACTGCCAAATGATCTCTGGTCTCAAAATAGACCGCAACTCCAGACAGACCTACCATCCATTCTGGTATTGTCCGTGTATCACTGGAGGTTCCCACCTAATGTAAAAATAGAAGCATCAGATATATCTTCCGTGATAATCTGCTGCTTTTTATGGTCAATGACCACAGAAAAAGAAGCAGCCTATCACGGATGTTTTCCAGCTCTGCGGAACCAACCACAGTCGAAATTCCTCAACTAAAAATACCACTTTACTAGATGGTTTTTATCACTTTTTTGCAATTTTCTCAAAAATAGCTGTGACGATTTTCTTGAAACTTGTAATATCATCTAGTTTTATTTGAAATATTTCTCTGGGAAAATTCATTTAAGGGCACTTTTAGTGGAAACTTAAATTGTTATTTCAGTACTATATAACTCTATCATAGATAGATTTAGAAATAATATTAATCAGAATTAAATATGTGGTTGAAATTCCGAGTTTGACAAAAATCGAATGACCGGAAATGCATTTACATTACCACTTTAATAAATGATTTTTTTTTTCACTTTTTCGCGATTTTCACAAAAATGCCTCAGACGATTTTCTTGAAACTTCCTATATAAACTACAAATACAAAGATCTACAATTTTTTACTTAAAACATTTCTCTAATAAACTTCATTTAATGGCACTTTTAGGGGTGGGGATGAGGTTATGTTTTTTTTTGCTGTAAAGTGCTATCATAGTTGGATTATACCATTCTATCATCCAAACAAAATTAATTAGAAATAAATAAAAATGGCCAAAATTCCAAGTTTCTGAGAAAAATTAGTAAAACAGGAAGTGCGCTTTTACTGAACAGTTTTTTTTTTTTTTTTTTTTTTTCAGTTTTCAACGAATTTCATTAAATTTGGGACACTAGCTAAAAAATATTTGTCAAATTATAATTTTGAAAACTGGAGTAAGAGAAAGTTGTGTGAGTGTTTCACACCATTATTTTATTTATTTATTTATTTATTTATTTTTATTTTAATAGGTGATTATTCAAGAGCATTTTCCCCCCCTCCTTTAAGATGAAAATTATATTTTATTCATTAAAAAAAAAAAAACTCATGGTTCTCTATCATTAGTAAATAGTTACAAAAAAAGCACTGAATATCGTAATCTTTTTTTTTTTTTTTTGTTTTTACAATTAAAATTATAATTTTGTTTTTTTTCAAAATTATTATTCAGGTTACAAATTTTTTTAGAATAAAAAAAAAAAAAAGAAAATTTAAAAGCTAAAATAGTTTTATATAAATAATTTCGATATTGTAAATATTACAGAAAAAAAATTAAATAATAAAGAAATATCATATTGTTCATATTATAATTAAGATTTCTTTAAGTAATTAAAAAAAAAAAGCATGCTTTTATATTTAAAAAAAATATAAAAGACTAAAATTTTATTAAAGGCTGAATAAACTTAATAAACTTTTTAGAAATTAATCTAATTATTAACTACAAATAAAAACTATGTTTAACGAAACAAAAAGTAATAAAAAAAAAAAAAAATACTTTATATTTCTCAATAGAATTAAAATAATATTAAACTATTTACAGGTTATTAACCTCCCGCTAAAGGTTATATGGTGCAGGTTATTCGTGCACTGGTGCGCTACTGTTACTTAAACAGTGAATAAGTGTAATAAAAAAAGAGAAAAATAGAAAGATGCAATTCTTTCAAAAGATAAAACATTTTTTTTTTTAAAAGTTTAAATGTTTTTTAACAAACTCTTTTTTTTATTTTTTTTATTTTTTTCAATTAAAGTACTCACCGTAAATAGTATTAATTGAACAACTTAGCTGTTAATAATGCAAAATAGAGGTTGGTTTGGTTTTATTTTTTGTTTTTTTTGTTTTTTTTTTAATTAAAGTCCACTCATTAAACACGTATAAACCAGAAAACAATCAAATTTTATTAATTATTTAAAATATTGAAAAAACACTGTATAACCGTTTTAATAATTTTTTAAAAAAAAAAAAAAAAATTAATGTGTAGTCTGTTTTGTTTTAATTTTGAATTATATATTTTTATTGAAGATAGATGTGTATTTTACTACCCGTACGTTTGTACTACAAGTATGGCGTGACTCACACAATGTTTTTTAGACAATTGGTGGGGAGATTTCTGTCGTAAGTATGTGGTGGAAAGCTTTGTGTAAGGTTTCCTTTTGTTACACTAAACCCCCTCTTTACACTATTCTAAAAATTTGTATTTTATTTTATTTATTTATTTTTTTTTTTTGTGAATAAATTATTTCTTTAATAGTTTAATTAATTTTATCAGTGTTCACAAAAAAAAAATATAAATAAAAGGAAAAGAAAAAAAAGGTTATAATAACACGGAAGTCTATGTGCAGGTTTCTGTTGTAATTGTGTGTATTACACTGGTTATATATTTTAAGATTTTCATGTCACCTAACCCCAAAATGTTTTTCCCCTCCCCCCAACACTTCTCCTTTACATAGCTCTTGCTTTTCAACTATCCACCTATCTCACTCTTACAGTATGGTACAGTGTTGCACTCTACTATGTGTTTCTAGTAACTACGTATTGATCAAGTAAACTTTTAACATTCCCTCCCCTCCCACTCTCTTTGCACTACATAGTATGCCAGCTGGGCTGCTATTCACATTTCTTAGTTGCCCTTCGCTGTATGCAGAGCCCTCTATATTCCGGTTGCTTTGTTTGAAAGTTCATAAATAATTATAAAATTGTTTGGTTGTATTTTTCGTCTAAGTGACAAAAACAAGGGAATCACTTCTTTTGTTTACTTAATTTATAATGCAATAAAGAGTTATTTTTAAACAAATTGACAATAGATACAAAGAAATACAAAAAAAATAAATAAATAAATACAAGATAGGAAAAGCTTCTCTCCACTCCTCAATTAGGTTAAATACATTTCACACTCTTATAGTCATTTGCCGGTTAGTGGGTCAAGAAGTAGGGGGACTAAATCTGAATCTTCGAAGAGAAAGAAACCTTTGCCTAAGAGTCTATAAGGATTTATGGAATCTTTACTTTCTCTTAACTACTGTAAGAGAAGGTATTGCAAATCATTTCTCTTTGTAATAGAGTTTTCACCGGAAATACTAGTTTAAAAAGTCACTGAGTACGCAAAAAAAAATTTAACCAATTTTTTTATGCCTTTGTGTGTGTGTGTGTGTATGTGTGTGTTTTTTGCCTATGTGTAAATAAAATGTCTCACATATTAAAAATTGTAGGATGCTATGGTTTCGGTTGATTTATACGAAAACAGTTTCAACGATTTTCTTTAATCTTCATTAAACTATGTCTATACATATAAATATCTATCTATTTTATTTGCAAATTTAACCCGGAACACTCGCGTGGAAGTCTAGCGCACTACCATTGAGCTAATTTCTTCCCTCCTAAATGGTTTTTAAACATTGAAGTATCCCTTCCCGCCTCTGTAAAGTCACCATCAGGTTTCCTGACTGTGGTACCCTACAGTATTCTGTGAAGCCTGGCCCCTTCGGAAGTCGTTTCTACCTCATCGCACAGCCTTCTCCACGAATTCCTTTTAGCTTTCCTAACAGCTAAATTATAAGAGGTTAGGGCCTCACGGTACTCCTTCCATGTTCCAGTTCTCTTCGCCGCTTTGAACAGCCTTCTCGCTCTCGCGCCTCTGGTGGATGTTCGCACCACTTCCGCGCAGTTGTCCCCGAAAGCATCCAAGATAACTCGCTGCAGTTGATCCGCAGCGTCCTCAATGTCATTCAGGGTCTTAAAGGAGCGTTTGACTGAACCGATGTTCAGGCTGAGATCCCGCCAATACGAGTCCCAGTCTGTTCGCCTGGGATTCCTGGAGGACGATGTTTCCCTGCAGTAAGCCAGGATATCAAACCTAATCTACATGTGGTCCTACAGTGAGGGTTTCCGGTTACACATGCCAGTCTCTCACCAGGGTCGAAACAAAGTTAGTCCCTAAGGTCATGTCTATCACCTCTCTGACTGATGTTGCAGAAAGTTGGAGTTTCTCCTTCATTCTTATGAATAACTTGTTAGACAAAATAAATTCAAGGAGTGACTTACCTCTGTTATTGGTGTCCATGCTACTCCACACAGTATTGTGTGAGTTAGCATCGCAGCCAATTATGAGCTGTAGGCCTTGTCCCCTACACCAGGTGACCAGCTTCCGCATCTCCTCTGACGGCGGCGGCGCTGGTGAGACGTACGGAAGATACGTGGAGGCCAGCACTATCTCCCTGATCCCCTCTTCCGTGCGTAGTTTTATTCTCATTGCAGTCTGCTCCCTAGAACAAAATTCCATCAGCAGCAACGAGATTATTCCTTCCCTGATATAAATACAACTCCTGGGATTTGCCAGGCAACGATCATATTATCTTACCTGTTGCCTCTCCAAGCCCCGCCACTCTCCCCCGGACCAGCCAGGGCTCCTGAATAAGGGCGATGGAGATGTTTTCTCTGACGAGATACCTGGACAGGGCCGACGATGCTCCCCTACTGTGATGGAGGTTTACTTGGAGTAACCTCCATCGGAGCGTAGGGTCCCTCGCCTTCCTGTCCATCTTCCTTG